>CAUYLG010059076.1:0-32024 GCA_963573385.1 Cacajao melanocephalus
TTTTTTTTTTTTTGTTTTTTTTTTTTAAAATTATATATTTTTTATTTTTTACACATATATTTATATTTTTTTATATTTTATTATATATATATTTATATTTATATTTTTTTTTTTTTTTTTTTTTTTTTTTTTTTTTTGAGACAGAGTCTTGCTCTGTCACCAGGCTGGAGTACAGTGGTGTGATCTCAGCTCACTGCAACCTCCGCCTCTCGGGTTCGAGCAATTCTCCTGCCTCAGCCTCCTGAGTAGCTGGGACTACAGGCACACGCCGCTACACCCGGCTAGATTTTTGTATTTTAGTAGAGATGGGGTTTCACCATGTTGGCCAGGATGGTCTCCATCTCCTGACCTTGTGATCCACCCACCTCCGCCTCCCAAAGTGCTGGGATTACAGGTGTGAGCCACCGTGCCCGGCCTCCCTTTTTATATTTTTAATAGAACATGTTTAGAAAAACATTTCCCCCATAGCTGCTTCGTTAGGGTTAAAGAGGACTTCACGGCAGTCTAATTCTGGAATAGCCCAGAAGGCTCCTCCAGTAACTAGTAATATCTGAGCAGATTTCAATGTGAGTGACCAGGAGGAAGAATAGACTGTGTGTGTGTGCATGTGCGTGTGTATGTGTGTGTATAAAGTCTGAGCATTTACCAAATGCTTGACACCATGAGTAGGACAAACATACATGACATTATTTTTGCCTCAAGGGCTGCTGAAGTGGGTTAAAATGCTGTTTCTTTAATAGAAGTTGTACAAGTATAGTTTTCAACTCCATGTCTTTGTTGAGTTTTTCAGGGGAAGCTCTTTTTTTTTTTTTCATTTTTACAGCCCTCCCCCTACCCCGCTGCCAGCATCAAAATGCATTAATAACCCTAGCGCTCATCCACCTTGAGTAGGGCCCAGCATTTATTGGTTTGCTATTGCCTTTTGCTGCGGTAGCTCTTCAGTTCAGAGCTCCATAAGGATTTGCACGTAGATCTGCACATAGAGAATCAGCTGCTACAGATTCGTTTTACCCACATTGGTTTCCTCGAAAAGTACAATGTACAGGGTGTTGTTATGACTATTGCTCTGCTTAGAGAACAGCAGAGAGCCTTCGTCATGTATAGATTATCACAAAGGTGACAGAGTTGGTTTTGTTTTGTTTTATCATACTTCTGCATCTCATCAGCACAGGTTAACAGAAGCTGGGGAAAATAGAATGAATAATTTTGGATGACTCAAATGCACCATGCTGGACAGCTCCCAGCCTCTGCAATTTCTCTATGGGTTCCAGGAAGGCTGGGACAGGAGTGAGAAAATATTCATTCCTCACACCTAGCCAAGGAGTATCTGGAGAGTTCTGTGGAAACCAGGAGTCTGTGTGTCCTCTGTCTATGCAGCAGCTGTTGTCGGCTGTGCTTGGAAAGGTGTGAAGAGGGGGGAGGCAGGCCCTTGGGAGCCGGGCGATGATAGTCACTTACAAGGGGAGCAAGTGAGGTTCTCGTCATCAACAAGCTCGTCTGTTTGTCTGCCTGTGTGTGTCCTCCCCAAATGCGGACATGGGCTCCCCCTGAGGTTCTGGATGCTCGCCTGATCACATCTGGCAGGCAGGGCTTAGCTGCATTATCGGTGGGACAGACAGCGTGAATCCAAGGAAAGCAATCAGAAAGGGAGGGATATGGAAACTGTCAAGTTCCCAGGACCCCCGGGAGTCAGGACAGCCAAGTGGCCAAGAGCACGGGCCTTGGGGTCAAGCAGACGGGGCCAATTCATGACTCTGCTTTCCAGTTGTGTGACCCTGAGCACAGAGTCTAACCCTCCAAGCCTCAGTTTTCTCATCTGTGAAATGGGGCAACCTTGTGGGGTGCTCGTGAGAATTTAGTGAGAAGACACAGGAAGTCCTTAGCTGTTTGCTTAGAACAATGTTAGTTCATCTTTTCCGAGGAATATGGAAGAAACTGGAATTGTTTGGTCTGGAGAAGAGATTAGAGAAAAACATATCTGTCTGCAGATATTTAAAGGATTATTATGTGGCAGAGGGAACAAACTTACTTCTTTAAGACAGTATGACTTAAAGTATGGCCTTTGCAGGAAGGCAGATTTTTTTTTTTTTCTGTTGAGATATGGAGTCTCACTCTGCTGCCCAGGCTGGAGTGCAGTAATGCGATCTCAGCTCACTGCAATCTCTACCTCCCAGGTTCAAGCAATTCTTCTGCCTCAGCCTCCCAAGTAGCTGGGACTACAGGCACCTGCCACCACATCTGGCTAATTTTTTGTATTTTTTTTTAGTATAGATGGGGTTTCACTGTGTTAGCCAGGATGGTCTCAATCTCCTGACCTCATGATTCACCTATCGGGGCCTCCCAAAGTACTGGGATTACAGGTGTGAGCTACTGCGCCCAGCCAGATTTTATATCAACAAAAGAATGTTTGTGACAGAGATGCTCAGGAACAACCAGGCTGTCTTGTCAGGTTTGGGACTCCATCACTAGTCTTTTGGCCAACAGATGCTGAGTGGCCCCTGCACTCAGCAGCTTAGGGAGAAATGCTCACTCCAGGTGGGAAGTTGGTTAGACCCAATACCAGTTCTCTTCCATCCTGTGACACCAAGACATTTAGCAAAGGGGCTCAGCCTATTGACTCTTGAAAGAATTTATGAAACCAGCAATTGTGTGGAATAAAACCAAAAAAAAAAAAAAATTTCCAAGGGCCCTATTGGGTACCAAATGGCAAGCTCATTTGCTTAGAGATGTTAGCAATTTTCTCATTGTATTATCTGGGGCTGCTATGACACACGACCGCAGACTCAGTGTCTGGAACGACAGACCTCTTAGGTCTTCACAGTTCTGGAGCTTGGGAGTCCCAGGTGGGGGCGGGGTACAGATTGGTTTCATTGGAGGCCTCTCTCCTTGGCTTGTAGATGGTCGCTCTGTCGCTGTCTTCCCTACAGTCTTCCCTAATCTTCACATGACTGTGTCCTCATCTCCTCTTATGAAGACAACAATCATGGATTAAGGCCTGCCCTTATGACCTTGTTTAACCTCAGTTGCCTCTTGAAAGGCCTTAACTCCAAATGCAGTCATCTTCTGGGACGCTGGGGATTCAGGCTTCAACATAGGGATTGTGGGGAGGGGGACACGGAACAATCATCTCCAAGGGATTTATCCTTTGAGTCGTAGGGTCAATTGACTGTGACTGGCCTTCGGAATTGTTTTCAGGTTCTTTAAACTGGATCCTGTCTGATTCCTTTCTCTTAGGTGAACGGCCCTTTCCCTGCACGTGGCCAGACTGCCTTAAAAAGTTCTCCCGCTCAGACGAGCTGACCCGCCACTACCGGACCCACACTGGGGAAAAGCAGTTCCGCTGTCCGCTGTGTGAGAAGCGCTTCATGAGGAGTGACCACCTCACAAAGCACGCCCGGCGGCACACCGAGTTCCACCCCAGCATGATCAAGCGATCGAAAAAGGCGCTGGCCAACGCTTTGTGAGGTGCTGCCCAAGGAAGCCAGGGAGGGATGGACCCCGAAAGGACAAAACTACTCCCAGGAAACAGACACATGAAAACTGAGCCCCAGAAGAGGCACACTGACGGCACAGGAAGTCACTGCTCTTTGATCAACAGTCTGATTTTCCTCTCCCTGCATTGTTTTCAAAAAGCACATTGTAGCCTAAGATCAACATCAACAACACTTGGTCCCCTTGAAGACGCAACTCTCTGAACCCGTCTCTGACTGTTGGAGGGAAGGCAAATGCTTTCGGGTTTTTTTTTTTTTCTCCTTTATTTTTTGAGGGGGAGGGTAGGGGTGGGTGGTGGGAGGGGGGTAAGGCCAAGACTGGGGTAGAATTTTAAAGATTCAACACTGGTGTACATATGTCCGACTGGGTGAGTTGACCTGTGGCCCCGCACAGTGATTCTGGGCCCTTATGCTTGCTGTCTCTCAGAATTGTTTTCTTAACTTTTAATGTAATGACGAGTGTGCTTCAGTTTGTTTAGCAAAACCACTCTCTTGAATCACGTTAACTTTTGAGATTTAAAAAAAAACCGCCATAGCACAGCTGTCTTTATGCAAGCAAGAGCACATCTACTCCAGCATGATCTGTCATCTAAAGACTTGAAAACAAAAAACAGTTACTTATAGTCAATGGGTAAGCCGAGTCTGAATTTATACTAATCAAGACAAACCTTTGAAAGGTTACACTAAGTACAGAACTTTTAAACCTTGCTTTGTATGAGTTGTACTTTTTGAACATAAGCTGCACTTTTATTTTCTAATGCAGAGGATGAATAAGTTAAACACATGCTTTGAGGATGAAGCAGACATTCTGTTTAGCACCACGTTATAATCTGCTTATTTTTACAGTATACACGTTTCCCTAAGAAATCACGGCAGAGATGTGAGGGCAGAATATACACCACAGACGCTGAAGGAGAAGGAGGGTAGTGTTTCACAAAAGAAAAAGAACCAACAGATTTTAACTCTATTAACTTTTCCAAATTTTCCTTTGCTTTTAGTTAACATCATCTTATTGTATCATAGTGCCACTAGGGGAGAGGGCTTTTGACTCTGTTGGGTTTTATTTGAATGTGTGCGTAACAGTATCTAGATCCGGGAACACCTGTTTTTTGGGGAAGAAGGTTTGTTGGTCTCCTTCTGTGTTCCTACAAAACTCCCACTCTCAGGTGCAAGAGTTACGTAGAAGGAAAGGGAGCTGAAATAGAAAAAGAAAAATCAACCCCTGTAAGTAGTGAATGCCAAGGGAAAATACCACGATGATTTCAGAGGAGGCTCTGCAAAATCATCCCTTTTGGAGAACGCAGGCAAAATGGAATACTACGAATGAAATCACATCACTGTATCTTTTACATTGATAGCCTCACCACTAATCTATCTCGTATCTAGGTGTCTATAATGGCCGAAACCACTACATCATCCATAATATGCCATTTATTTACCTGAAAACTTAATTATGGCCTATACGAGGCCAGAAAAGTGAACTGAGTTTTCATAGTTAAGAAAAGACCTCAAATGAGGGGAGTCAGCAGTGATCATGGGGGAAATGTTTACATTTTTTTTCTTAGGAAGTAACACTTTCTGATGATTTTACCTGATATTTAAAACAGGGAGCTATGGTACACTCTGGTTTATACTTGTGCTCTAAAATGTGTTGTGTAAACATAGGGTGCCTACCTGTTTCACCTGACACATGCTCGCTTCTGATTAATCAGAGTGGGCTCCTGAAGTGGGCACAGGTCACGGCTGACTCCAACTTCCAATACAACAGCCATCACTAGCACGGTGTTTTTTTGTTTAACCAATGTAGTTGTATTAGTAGTTCTATAAAGAGAACTGCTTTTAACATTAGGGACTGGGAGCAGTCCATGGGATAAAAAGGAAAGTGTTTTCTCACGAGAAAACATGTCAGGAAAAATAAAGAACACTTTCTACCTCTGTTTCAGATTTTTGAAACACTTATTTTAAACCAAATTTTAATTTCTGTGTCCAAAATAAGTTTTAAGGACATCTGTTCTTCCATACGAAATAGGTTAGGCTGCCTATTTCTTACTGAGCTCATGGAATGGTTCTGCTTATGATACTCTGCACGCTGCCTTTTAGTGAGTGAGGAGTTTGGGGTTGCCTAGCAACTTGCTAACTTGTAAAAAGTCATCTTTCCCTCACAGAAAGAAACGAAAGCAAACAAAGTCAGTGAAAGACAATCTTTATAGTTTCAGGAGTAAATCTATATGTGGCTTTTGTCAAGCACTTAGACGGATATAAATGCAGCAACTTGTTTTAAAAAAATGCACAATTTACTTCCCAAAAAAGTTGTTACTTGCCTTTTCAAGTTGTTGACAAACACACATTTGATATTCTCTTATATGTTATAGTAATGTAACGTATAAACGCAAGACTTTTTATTCTTTGTGATTAAATCCTGTTTTAAAATGTCACAAAACAGGAACCAGCATTCTAATTAGATTTACTATATCAAGATATGGTTCAAATAGGACTACTAGAGTTCGTTGAACACTAAAACTATGAAACAATTACTTTTTATATTAAAAAGACCATGGATTTAACTTATGAAAATCCAAATGCAGGATAGTAATTTTTGTTTACTTTTTTAACCAAACTGAATTTTTGAAAGACTATTGCAGGTGTTTAAAGAGAAAGAAAAGTTGTTTTATCTAATACTGTAAGTAGTTGTCATATTCTGGAAAATTTAATAGTTTTAGAGTTAAGATATCTCCTCTCCTTGATTAGGGAAGAAGAAAGCCCTTCACCATTGTGGAATGATGCCCTGGCTTTAAGGTTTAGCTCCACATCATGCTTCTTTTGAGAATTCTATTTGGTAGTTATAATTACAGAAACTGATTAGTTTGTCAGTTTGCAGATAGATTTAGCACAGTACTCATCACTCTGGATAGATTGAGATGTTCTTTCACAACAGATGATCTGTAACACTGTAAGATACTGATCTTTACAACTGTTTAATCAGTTTTATTTTTGTACAGTATTACTGACCTAAGTTATTTTGCTGTCCTGTTTTTGTAAATCAAATGAAATTATAAAAGAGGATTCTGACAGTAGGTATTTTGTACATATGTATATATGTTGTCCAAATAAAAATAATAAATGATAAAGACTGAATTGTTCTAGTCAAGGGGGCTATTTCACCATGATGCAAGTTACTTCTTTAACCTGTATTCACGGGATTTTGGGATGAGTGCAAAGATCATTTTACCCTGTACCTTTCAACACATGCAATATTTATATAGACTTGTGTCTATCTACTATTCACAGACCTCTGAGGAAGTACATGGAATAGAGGTCACTTGAAACCACTGTGTTATGTTGGAGGGGAATATTTATATTTTGGGAGATAAATCACTTTAAGAAGCTTTTAGAGCTCGTAACTGTGCAGGGTGTACTAGGAACTGGTCAGAGAAAGTTGTAAGCTCAGCTTGTGCTCTTGATATATGATATTAATAAGAACACACAAGTTGTTGAGGTTTCATTGACTCGACTGTAGAAAAAGCAAAGACAAGCATCAAAGTGTGTGTGTGTGTGTGTGTATGTGTATGATTTATGCAGAATATATACTAGCTATTAATCTTTTACTGTAAACCAGTCATGGTATTTGGTGTTTAGGTTTTTCTCATTTAATCCTTACAGCAGCTCTGTACAGTAGATAATTATTATTATATACGTATTCTGATGAGGAAATTGAGGATTGGATAACTTGCCAAGAGGCACAGCTAAGAAGTGGCACAGACAGTGTTTAAATTTGGATCTGCTGAATCCAACCCTCCATCTTTCTATGCCTGCATCACAGCAGCAAGGGATTTACTGGACTGCACCATTCACTTGACCCCATTTTATTGAGCACACCTATTAGTGACAGGCGCTGTTGTCACTGTGGATACAAAGATGAAAAAATAGACAAGGTCCCTGTGTTCAGGGAGTTTCTGTTAGTAGAGGGAAATACGTAGCAAGTAAACAAATTATCCATGTACTCTCAGATAGGAGGGATAAGCATAGTGCGAGAATAGAATAGGGTGGTGTGATTACGACTTGGCGGGTGGGGAAAAGCTACTACAGACTGAGTAATCAGGGAAGGTCTCCCTGGGGGTCTTCATATTTAAGCTGAGACCTAGATGACTAGAAGGAGCTAGCCTCAGAAAATGGGTAGGGAGTGTGGAAGGAGTTTGGCAGGAATGCAACCAGCGTTTGGAGGGACAAGATGACAGTGGGGTGGCTGGAATATAGACAGGACAAGAAGGGAAGGGAAGTGCTGGGGTGGTTGGCAGGGCCCAGGTCACAAGGGCCATGTACTGCAGGTTGTAACTTGGTGTTTGATTTTGATTCTAAGGGGAGGGACAATCTGTTAGAAGCTTTAAAGCAGAAGAGTGCTATCATCCCACTTGCATTTCAGCAAGCTCTTTCTGAGTGCAGAGTGGGAAATGGATTTTAGAGGGACAAGAGTGGCGGCTGGGAGACCAGCTAAGAGACTTCTATTTCTCTGGGCAAAAAATGATGGTTTTCCAGTCCTGGTGCTTAGCAGTGGAGGTGGAAAGAAGTAAATGGTTTCAGGAAATACATCAGAGGCAGAGTCATTTGGAGTTGGTGATGTTAGGATGCTGGGTGTAAGGCATAAAAAAGTCTAGTAATGACCCTCAAGTCTATGGCCTGAGCGACAGGTAGATTACTGCAGAGTGGTGAGGGTGGAGGAAAGGGGGAAAATGGGGGAGGGACGAGGGAAAGGGCATGGGTTCATCTCTGGACATGTTAAGCTTGCAGTGCCTGTCAACTGGGAATGTCAAGAGAACGACTACACTGTTCAACTCTCAAAAGAAGTGGACTGGACTGGACTGGAAATTTGGATGTCATAGTCATATTTGATAGTAACTGGAGCCAAAGAAGTGGATGAGATCACCTGGGAGAAGTCGTTAGTGCCTAGAACCAAAGAGGAGAAGGAGGAGGCAGAAGGGTAGCTCAGGAAACAACAGGACAAACAAAACCCAGAAAATCGCAAGGCTGTGGAGTAAGGGGTGAGGTGGGCTAGTCAATTGTGCTGAATGGTATTGAGGAGTATAGTAAGACCACTGCTGAGAATCATCCCCAAATTTAGGAATCTGAGGTTATTGGTGACGATTAGAGCCATTTTCTTAGAACGGCAGAAATAAACAGCTGGTTGGGGAGGGAGAGGAGTGATCGTGAGGTGAAAACTGTAAATAGGAAGTGCAGGCAATTCTTGTGTAGTTTGCAGACTTGATTTATATACAGCAAAAGACAGGAGAAAGGAGGCACAAGAAAAAGACAAGATGAAGGAAAATAGAATGCACATGCCACTTAAACCTTACTAAAAGTTAGATTCTCAATTTGGATCAAAAGCAAAGTCACAGCTCCTCAAGAGGCTAAGGCAAGAGGATGGCCTGAGCCCAGGAGTTCAAACCTACAATGAGCTGTGATCATGCACTGCACTCCAGCCTGAGGGACAGAGAGAGACCCTGTCTCTAAAAAAAGACTGCATGTATTATCACTAGGCAATAAAGTGAGCAGTTAATAACAAAAGGATAATTTTGAAAGACCAAAAATAGTACAGATTAAAATACTGTCTTAAAATAATTGTTAGATCAAATGGAAAACATAAATTATAATCAGTTTAAAACAATCGAGAAAACAGTATAACCATAATATACCCTATACCCTAAAGCAGTACTTACAGAAAAATTCAGAGCCTCGTATGCTTCATTATCATCTGTGAAAAAATAAAAATAAGCCAAGGAATCAATTTATGCTCAAAAATGAACAGTATCTAGGAAAAGTATGAGAAAATAAAATGAGATTAACATATCAAACCAAGAAGTGGATCTTTGAAAAGACCAATAAAATAGACACACTTTTGACAATGTCAGAAAGAAAAAGAGAAAATCTAAATATATATTCTGAATGAGAAGAGAGGCATAATTATAAATAAAATCAACTAATAATTTTGGACATCTTGAATAAAATGACTTAAACTGTTCTAGAAGAGTTTTTGTGGGTGGTACAGTTGTATAGACTGAAAACTACTTTTTTAACTGACAATCAAGAGTTTTGATGGGTAGTACAGTTATACAGACTAAAAACTAATTTTTTGATTGACAAATACAGAGAATTCAGCATCCAGATAATTATATAGACAACATCTTTCAAACCTTTAAGGAACAAACAATTTCTCTAAACTATTAGAGGCCAGGTGCAATGTCTCACACCTGTAAGCCCAGCACTTTGGGAAGCTGAGGTGAGAGGATCGCTTGAGGCTAGAAGTTTGAAATCAGCCTGGGCAACAAAGTGGGATCCTGTCTACAAAAATAAAATAAAATAAAATAAAATAAAATAAAATAAAATATAAAATATAAAATATTAGACGGGCATATGACTGTAGTTCCAGCTACTTGGGAGGCTGAGATAGGAGGATCACTTAAGTCCAGGAGCTTGAGGCTATAGTGAGCTGTGATCACATCACTGCACTCCAGCCTGGGCAACAGAGCAAGACCCAATCTCTAAAATTATATATAAATAAGTAAAAATTTTAAAAACTGCTAAAACATAGACCATAGAAAATAATGGAAAACATCTTGATTCATCCAAATAATGGAAAACATTCTTGATTCATAGTTTCACTCTGACCTACAAGGATAGCTAAGAACATTTTACAGAGGAAAAGTAACATAGGGGAATGTGCCCCAAAGAATTATAGTCTATTTTGAAGACATAAGAATATAATATATTTTATAAGAGTGGTGGCCAGGTGCAGTGGCTCATGCCTGTACTCCCAGCACTTTGGGAGTCTGAGGTGGGAGGATGGCTTGAAGCCAGGAGTTCGAGACCAGTCTGGGCAGCGAAATGGGTTTGGTGGTATGTGCCTGTAGTCTCAGCTGCTCAGGAGGCTGAGGTTGGGAGGATAATTTAAACTCAGGATTTTGTGGCTGCAGTGAGCTATAACAGAGCTACTTCCACTCCATCCTGGGCAACAGAGGGAGACCCTATCTAAAGGAAAAAAAAAAAAAGTGGCATCACAAATCAGTGGGGAAATATTTGAATTATCTACTAAATTTTGTTTAGACAAAATATTATCTAGGAAGAATTCAAATTATCACACTATATACCAAAATAAATTCTATATACATTAAAGAAGTAAAATGATAAAATATAAGTGAAGATTAATAAATCATGATTCATAAAGCACGCTTTGCACAAAACTAAAGGTGGAAACTATTAAAGATGTGAAACTACTATAAATGAAATATTAGCCTAAAAAAGGTTTAAAGATATGGATATGGATACGGAAAAATGAACATTAATAGTATTAATATCTTTATAACTTACAAGTCAATGTGAAAAAAATGAACACATATTTAGAAAAATCTGGCATACTATATAAATTGACACTTTATAAAATAAGAAATAAAAACAGCCAATAAACTTTTCTTAAATATTTGCCATGCTTTCAAATAAATGTATTATAAAATAGTGAGGTACTGTTATTTACCTATGCTGGTACAGATTAAAAAATATAAAGCACCCTTTTGGTTAAGAATGGGGGAAAAAGGACATATGACTAGTGGGGCTCCAAACTGGCACAACTTTTCTAGGAGACAATTGGGCCATAAGGATTTAAAAACTACACAAATGTTCATCTACTTTTCAAAGCAATTGCATGCCCAAGGAATTATCATGAAAGTTTGCAAAGATTTAACCGCAAAAAAAAAATGTACATGGTAGCATTTTTTATAATAGTGAAAATTTGAAAACAACATCAATGTTCAACTCTCATGGATGGTTTAAACAGTAGGGGCCAGGCACAGTGGCTCACACCTGTAATCTTAGCACTTTAGAAGGCCGAGGTAGGTGGATCAGCTGAGGTCAGGAGTTTGAGACCAGCCTGGCCAACATGGTGAAACCCCGTCTCTACTAAAAATACAAAAATTAGCTAGGTGTGGTGGTGTGCTTCTGTAATCCCAGCTACTCGGGAGGCTAAGGAAGGAGAATTGCTTGAACCTGGGAGGTGGAGGTTGCAGTGAGCTGAGATCCTCCCACTGCACTCCAGCCTGGGTGACAGAGTGAGACACTGCCTGAAATAAATAAGCAAATACCAGTGGAATAGTATGCATCCATTACAAATGATATAGAATAGTACATCATTTTCACCAAGGATATTTTATAGAACATTAATTTTGTAAGTGTTACCTTATAGGAGGATCCCATGATTAGATAAGTATGGGATGCCCAGGTGAGGTGAACCAAAGAAATCTCTACTGGATTTCTTTGCGGAGTCTTTGTTATGATCCAGTATGCATCATTCATATCCCAGGGGCTGACACAGCATGCAGATTGCACAAACTTATTTGACTACAGTCATTTTGCCCTAGTTTGTTTGTTTTTAGAGACAATATGAAAATGAGACTTTGAGAAATGACATAGAAATATGTTCACAATGTATTTCTATAAAAAGCAGCTTACCCAGTATAGTCTCACTTTAAAACATGTATATGTGTTCAGAAAAAAAAAAGGCTAGAAGGATTTAAAGGATACTTACTACACAAGAATGTTAACTGTGATTATCTTGACACGTGAGAGTAGGGATAATTTTAAATTTATACTTCTTTTCTACATTATGCTAAGGTTTCTACAAAAGGAGTATACATTACACTTGTAAAAAGAGGGGAGACAAAAAGGAAATCCCCAGAACCCAATCTAAATACTATATTTTAGTTTGTTTACTTATTTATTCTGCAATACCAATACAGTCACACATAAATGCCATATTTTAGAACTGCAACATGAAGCCCCTGGCTCTTGAATGAGGGTTAACTTGCCCAACTATGAAGTCACACTTAGAAGTTGGTTTGGGCTGATTTGGGGTGGCCTCTGTGGCTGCTGGCCTGGCAGAGCAGTGAATTCTTGTTATCTCTCATCTGTTCTCTAGTTCATGTTCTCTGTTCACCTTGGCAATGAAACAGTTGCTTCTTGAGTTTCAACTCAAGTGAAGAGTTGAGTGCAGTTTTTTCTCCTGCTTTTCACTACAAACTCAATTCTTCCTAAGTCAAGTGGTGTCATTTAGGAAAAGACCAATCTGTGTTAGGCCATTCTCACATTGCATTGCTATAAAGAAATACCGGATACTGGGTAATTTATAAAGAAGAGGTATAATTGGCTCATGGTTCTGCAGGCTGTATAGGAAGAATGGTCCTGGCATCTGCTCAGAAACTTTTTAAAAATTTTATTTATTTATTTAGAGACAGAGTCTCGCTCTGTTGCCAGCACTGGAGTACAGTGGCTCAATCTCAGCTCACTGACATCTCCACCTCCCAGGTTCAAGCAATTCTCCTGTCTCAGCCTCCCAAACAGCTGGGTTATAGGCACTTGTCTCTACATCTGCCTAAGTTTTGTATCTTTTAGTAGAGACTGGGTTTCGCCATGTTGGCTAGGCTGGTCTTGAATTACTGACCTCAGGTGATCAGCCCACCTCAGCTTCCCAAAGTGCTAGAATTACAGGTGTGAGCCACTGCGCCTGGCCAGAAAACTTTCAATCATGGTGGAAGACAAAGGGGGAGCAGGCACATCACATGGCCAGAGCACACTCCAGAAAGAAGGGAGAGATGCTACACTTTTTTTTTTTTTTTTTTTTAAAATAATTTTCGCTCTTCTTGCCCAGGCTGGAGTGCAATGGCGCAGTCTTGGCTCACTGCAACCTCCGCATCCTGGGTTCAAGTGATTCTCCTTCCTCAGCCTCCCAAATAGTTGGGATTACAGGTGCCCACCACTACACCCAGCTAAGTTTTATATTTTTAATAGAGATGGGGTTTTGCTATGTTGGCCAGGCTGGTCTCGAACTCCTGACCTCAGGTGCGACCCACCCACCTTGGCCTCCCAAAGTGTTGAGATTACAGGCGTAAGCCACCACAGCTGGTCAACTACACACTTTTAAACAACCAGATCTCATGAGAACTCACTCACCATCACGAGAACACCATGGAGGGGATGATGCTAAACCATTCTTGAAGGATCCACCCCTGTGATCTTTCCCACCAGGCCCCACCTCCCACACTGGGAATTACAATTCAACATGAGACTTGAGTGGGGACACAGATCCAAATCATATCATGATCCATGCTCAAATCCTAGCTGGGTACCAGGTCCAAGCAAGTTACTTCCTCTGAGCCTCAGTTTGCGTGGATGTATGTGTAATATCCCATAGCATCGTTGTGAAGAGTAAATCAATAAAATATGTAAACCATTAGCTCAATGCCCCTACACTAGGCTAATGGTTTTGAAACACTAGGTTTTCAACAAATATTTTTTCTTTTCATTTCTCACATTCAGAGTCAATATGGCCCTCAATGAATAATAACAGTTACTTTTCTTTTTTTTTGAGAGGGAGTCTTGCTCTGTTGCCAGGCTGGAGTGCAGTGGCACAATCTTGGCTCACTGCAACCTCCGCCTCCTGGGTTCAACAGATTCTTCCGCCTCAGCCTCCCGAGTAGCTGGGACCACAGGTGCGTGCCACCACACCCGGCTAATTTTTGTATTTTTAGTAGAGACAGGGTTTCACCATGTTGGCCAGGATGGTCTCGATCTCTTGACCTCGTGATCCAGCCACCTCGGCCTCCCAAAGTGCTGGGATTACAGGCGTGAGCCACCGCGCCCGGGCATAATAACAGTTTCAACCCATTTTCTCTTTCTTGAGTGGGTCCAGTTTTCTTACATCAGTCTTTGCTTATGTGAATGAGTGTTGGTGTCTGCAGACTACAGCCCCTAGTGAAATCTGGCCCACAGTCTGTTTCTGTAGGGCTAGTGAGCCAAGAATGTTTTTTACATTTTTAAATGGTTGAAGAAATAAAAAGATATTTATCAAATATATGAAGATTACATGGAATTTGAATTTCAGTGTTCACAAAATTTTATTGGAATGCAGCTCCTCTTATACACTTACTACCCGTGGCTATAGTCACACACACTACTTTTTGGTCCTCAAAGCTTAAAACATTTACTGTCTGGTCCTTTGCAGAAAACAACAACAACAACAAATAACCACAGCTCTCAGCAATCTATGATATAAGTGTTTCTTGAAGGCCAGCTTTAAGAAGAAGAAAGTTTCTGCTTCCCAGAAATGAAAACAAAGTTAAGAAAGATGTTGCTCATTGAATTGCATTTTTTTAAATACACAAAATAATGTCTTTTGAAGGCTTACTTTTTGAAATCTCAACCGGGCACGGTGGCTCACACCTGTCATCCCAGCACTTTGGGAGGCTGAGGTGGGAGTATCACTTGAGTCCATGAGTTTAAGACCAGCTTGGGCAACATAACGAGACCCTGTCTCTTAATAAAAATAAAGAAATCTCCATTTCCGTCACATTTCTTAATTCCCTATGGATTCTGTAATCGTTTTGGGTTCACAAACCCTGGCACAGCTAAGATTGCATGTTTCCTTCTGTATTCTCTGCCTGCCTGTCGGTTAGGAGCCATCATATTGGCGGTTAAAACATTTTTACTGTTAAGCTTTTAGGTTGCTTATCTCCATTTTAAAATAATTATTTAGTATTTTGTTCTAAGTTCTGATTGATTTTTTTTTTGTTTTTTGCTTCTGTACTGATTGATATTTAATCAGCACTACTGCAGGATACTTTTTATGTGCGTCATTAGACTCTCCTATTTAGTGATTTATAGACAAACATCTGAGAAGACCCTGTGATTCTTCCGTAATGCAAGGATTCTGGTGAAGTGTGGCCGTCTTCACCTTCTCATTAACCTGTAGGTAGGTAAGATGGTCCATACTAATGGCATGTATGCTGTTTAACAATGCAAAAGTCATCCCCAGTAACAGGGATGTAGAGTCCCTTAGGTAGAGCTTCTGTAGAAATAATACTTTTTTCTCCTTTCCCCTATGGTAATGAGTATTTTGGTAGAGACTCTCTGCAACGTGGCCAACTTTGGCTGCATAAATCAGCATTAAGCTGAGCTTAAATAATTGGAGGGCAAATCTAGCACACCATTCATTCCATTATGCTTTTCCTAAAAGTAAAAAAAAATTTTTTTTTTTTTTCCTGAAATGGAGTCTCACTCTGTTGCCCAGGCTGAAGTGCAGTGGTGCAATCTCTGCTCACTGCCACCTCCACCTCCTGGGTTCAAGTGATTCTCATGCCTTAGCTTCCTGAGTAGCTGGGATTACAGGCACGCACCACCACACCCAGCTATTCTTTTTTTTTTTGTATTTTTAGTAGAGATGGGGTTTCACCATGTTGTCCTGGTCTCCAACTGCTGGCCTCAAGTGATCCACCCACCTCAGCCTCCCAAAGTGCTGGATAACAAGTGTGAGCCACCACACCTGGTCAGTAAAAAATCTTTATTAAACGCAAGTAACTCTAAACAAAGCAGTATACATAAGAAGAGGACATCAGGGGCCGGAGCCACTGAAGTACAGGTGATATCTCTCTCTGTGTCTGAGTGCTGATAATCACCAACAAACCCAACTTGATTGGCTTATTCTGAGCATGACCTTTATCTCGTTCCCAGGCTATCTCAGGCAGAAAAACCACACTTTGTAGAGACTCAGATATGCAGGTTTTCTTCTGATGCCCCCTCTAAACAGCCATATTTGCCCAATGTTAGAGGAAGCTTCCTTTCTGTTCATCCTAGGAAAAGCCTTAAAGTCTCATATCTTTGCATTTTTACTAGCTGTGAACAATCCAACATTGCAGAATTCCCGTTCTCCTAAGACAGCCGGATTCTAGCCCTTCCAAACTCACCTGCAGCCCCTCCAGTTTTGGAGTCTCTCCTCTAAGGAGTCTTTTTCCTTAACTGCTCCTAGGTGTTTTATACCCCTGCTGTTTTGCATATTTAAATTCATTTGACAAATCAGAATTGTTCTAAAATAGACAGGGATCTTCCCATAGAGGAAGTGCTAAATTGTAGCTGCTTCAAGATTTTTTGTTGTGTTTTGTTTTCTAGGGTGTATTTAGTAATTTCATTATATCGTGTTTTATGTTGTCCAAGATTCCAACTACCCTCATTTTTAGAGGAGCCAAAGATAAGTGCATTTTAAATGACTTGTTTCTCCACCTTTCTGAGTTGAAAGCCACACTGATGAGCAATTTGTTGTTCCTAAGTGCCTTGGATAACGGCTAAAAATATTTTCTTTTCTATAGAAATCAAAGTAACTTTTTAAAAGCTTGCAATCACCTTCTGTGTTTCTATGTTGGTGTTAAGGTAATCAGCTTTGGGCATACGTTATCACCATCCATTGAAATGCCAAATGGCCTCCAAGTAATTTACCTGAACAAACCAACTTTTATGCATGTTTCATTTGTGTTTATTTTTATTATCAAAATTCATCATTTGTATTTGCTTCTCTTCAGAATCCTATGACGGAATGTCTCACATTTAAATACTTGCTTTTTAAGTGTCCTCCAATTTGAACATCTGAGATTTTTATACGTACTCCAAAAGGCATTTTTGAATGATACTAAAGTTTACTTTTGAAACTGGCATTTATTTAACTTTCCTAGTGCTTTGCCTTCCTTCACTCTAACTCCACTCCAATACAATTCCAATACAATTGGCTCTAAATTAAAAAAAATTTTTTTTTTGAGATGGAGTCTTGCTCTGTCACCAGGCTGGAGTGCAGTGGTGCTATCTCAGCTCACTGCAACCCCTGCCTCCCGGGTTCAAGCAATTCTCCTGCTTAGCCCCCCAAGTAGCTGGGACTACAGGTGTGTGCCACCACGCCCAGCTAATTTTTGCATTTTTAGTAGAGATGAAGTTTCATCATGTTGGCCAGGATGGTCTCAATTTCAACCTCGTGATCCACCAGCCTCGGTCTCCCAAAGTGCTGGGATTACAGGTGTGAGCCACCACACTTGGCCAAAAAAAAATTTTTTTTTAAGATCCTACATAGAGAAGAAAAACAATTTGCAATCTTAATGATAATAATGTATACATGAATGTAAGGAAAAAATAAATCCAATGCATTTTGGGGAACTATACTAAATAGACAATGTTGCTCATTGTAAAAAGGATGAGCCTCTCCATCTTCTGGAGATAAGGAGGTAGAGTGAGGTGGGAGTAGGAGACAGTAAGTTGCAGAGCTTTTCACGAGAAAGTGTTATACCTAAGAGAAATGACATATAAAGTTCAAAGGATTATATGAATTTACTCAGATAATGAATCATTGATGTTAATCACGAGAGATTAAAATTTTTTTGTTTCTTTTTTGCTAATTATTATTTATCTTTCAACCGGCAAATAAAATGTACATATTAATAGTGTATACAACATGATGTTTTGAAATATAGATACACTGTGGAATGACTAAATCTATTAATTTTTAGAACAAAGGGCCGGACAGGATGGTTCACACCTGTAATCCCAGCACTTTGGGAGGCTGGGGAGGGTGGATCACCTGAGATGAGGAGTTCAAGACCAGCCTGGCCAACATAGTGAAACCCTGTCTCAATTAAAAAAATGCAAAAAAAAAATTTAGCTGGGCGTGGTGACAGGAGCCTGTAATCCCAGCTACTCAGGAGACTGAGCCTGGAGAATCGCTTGAACTCAGGAGGCAGAGGTTGCAGTGAGCCAAGATTTCACCACTGCTCTCCAGCGTGGGCGACAAGAGCAAAACTCTATCTCAAAAAAATAATAATTTTTTAAAATGTTATTTTTACTTTTTCTTTTTCCCCCCAATAATCAATAATTCCATAAAAAATAATTTTTTTAGAACAAAGATTCAGTCACTTATTCTTCTGGGCTCCCGCAGCACACAACATTATACAATTATGGCAGTTTGTTTACTCTTGTCTTTTGCTCTAGGTTCTTGGTTTCTTTGTATCTTTTGAGACAGCGTCTTGCACTGTCGCCCAGGCTGGACACCATGTGTTGGAGCTGGAGGCAGCCCTCATATGGCAGCCCACGAAGGAGAGAGACCAAGATTTCCTTCCAGGCCAGGGGTTGCAGACACTGCAGCAGCAGGATAGACCCTCTGCCAAAAATTTGGGTTCAGAAGTCAAGATGATGCCACACACATACACTGAGGAGAGAGCAATGTTTATTCCTTACATAATGAGTTTTCTGAGGACAGCAGGGCAGGCCCCCCCCAAGTGTGTCCAAAAAGGGAAGGGAAGGGAAGGGAAGGAAAATAAAAACTTGGGAAATGGACTGAGCTCAAGAGAATTTCAGGTCACCTCTAGAAAAGTGGAGCTGTGCCAGTGTGGTGACTCATATCTGTAATCCCAGCACTTTGAAAGGCTGAGAAGGGCAGATGGCTTGAGCTCAGGAGTTTGAGACCAGTCTGAGCAACATGGTGAAACTCTGCCTCTACAAATATATATATATATATATATATTTTTTTTTTTTTTAATTAGCCAGGCACGGTGGTGCTCATCTGTAGTCACAGCTACTCAGGAGGCTAAGGTGGGAGGATGGCTTGAAACTGAAAGGTTGAGGCTGAAGTGAGCTGTGATGGTGCCACTGCCCTCCAGCCTGTGTGACAGAGACTCTGTCAAAAAGAGAAAGAGAAGAAAGAGAGAGAGAGAAAAGGAAAAGATGAAAGAAAAGAAAGAAAGATGAAAGAAAGAAAGAAAAGAAAGAAAGAAAGAAAGAAAAGAAAAGAAAAGAAAGAGAAAAGGAAAGAAGAGAAAGGAAAAGTAAAAGGTGGAGCAGCAGTTGAACAATTTCTGGACACCATGCATTAGAGTTGGAGGCAGCACTCATACCGCAGCCCATGAAGGAGAGACCAAGACCTCCTTCCATCTCAGGGGTTGCAGATACCGCGGAAGGAGGATAGACTCTCCGTCCCAAATTTGGTTCAGATGTTAAGATGATGCCACACACAGACACTGAGATGAGAACAAGGTTTGTTCCTTACATAGTGAATTTTCTGAGGACAGCAGGCAGGGCAGGCCTCCCAAGTGTGTCCATAATGGCTTGAGACAGTAAGGAGAGGAAACCACCTCGGGTTTTCACTGTAGTTAGAGGGTGGGGCCTGGGTGAGGTTTCCTGCCACGGGCAAGGGCTTGTGAGGTTTACCTTCTGGCTGGTGCTCAAGGAGGAAACACCCAGCTCTGCCAGCTGTGGGGCATAAGCCCGGGAAACAGGTGAGGCTTTAAAGCCGTCAAATGTCAAACATCAAAAACTGGAGTCAGCCTCTTACACGAGGCCTGATCAATTCAAAATTATTTTCATTATTCCATTTCCATGTGAAGAAGAGAAACTGGACAAAAAATTTGGAATTCCACTACTCGACATTTTAAGACTGATAAAGAGGGAATACTTTACTAGAGAGAAAAAGAAACCCAACAGACAGGTAAAGTGTGAAAATGAGAAGGTTTACAGAATGGATTTAAAATGCTCGGCAATCTGAAATATGATTTAAGGAGTCAATGAATTTACAGACAAGGTTGCCAAAATGCCAGAAAACAGCTACAGAATTAAAAGTCCTAAGATGGGAACTCACAGGAAACGTTTTGTACAGAAAAGACTTGATATCCGTATTAAATAGGTTATTCTTACCTATTTTGCTTGGCAAAACATTTGAGGTGATAAAACCAGTATCAAGTGAAAAGTAGAAAATATATCTTAAAAAGAAGAAGAAGAAAAACTTGATCCACCCAAAAGAGATTTTATGAAGGTCAGATACAGAAATTCAACAAGAAGGCAGTCAGTACCCCAGGTCTCAGGCTCTGAAATGAAGTAATTGGGGTTCAAATCTCAGTCCTGCTATTTACTCACTGTGTGCCTTTGAACAGACTAGTGACTTAGCTTCTGTAAGCATAATTAACCTCCTCTGCCAAATGGCAATACCAGGACTTATACAGTTGTTGTAATGTTTAAATGGTACATGTAACTTGCTGAGCATGAAGTCTGGTACTTCAACCAATGCTAAAATCAATATATTAATATAAAAATACTTTGAGACTACTTGGTCAAAAAAGGATGGGTGGGGACTGCACTTTTCAGAGCAGACATTATCTCACTTAATCCCCACAGTAACCCTGCAAAGCAGGCACTTTATAGATGTGGGGATAGAAACACAGAGGTGTTGGCAGGGTGCAGTGGCTCACGCCTGTAATCCCAGCACTTTGGGAGGCTGAGGTGGGTGGATCATGAGGCCAGGAGTTCAAAATCAGCCTGGCCAACATGGCGAAACCCTATCTCTACTGAAAACTACAAAAATTAGCTGTGCATGGTGGGAGACACCTGTAATCCCAGCTACTAGGGAGGATGAGGCAAAAGAATCGCTTGAACCCGGGCGGGGGAGGTTGCAGTGAGCCAAGATCAGGCCACTGCACTCCAGCCTGGGCAACAGAGTGAGACTCCAACCAGAGGTGTTCTCTCACTGGTCCAAGGTAAGCACTGGAGTCCATATTCAAGTAAAGGTCTGCCTGGCTCTATAGCCTCACAGGCTGTGCTACACCAAGCTGCTTTTCTTTGCTACTCATTAATGGACATTACTTTTAAAGTGGGAGAAGAGGCCTTCTAAGTAACTGGGACTACAAGCACGCACCACCATACCTATTTTTTTTTTTTAATTTTTAGTAGAGATGAGGGTTTTCTTTTTCTTTTTCTTTTTTTTTGAGACTGAGTCTCACTCTGTTGCCCAGGCTGGAGTGCAGTAGCGTGATCTCGACTCCTGCCTCAGCCTCTTGAGTAGCTTGTATTACAGGCACCTGCCACTACACCCTGTTAATTTTTGTATTTTTTGTAGAGACGGGGTTTCGTCACGTTGGCCAAACTGATCTCAAACTCCTGTCCTCAAGTGGTTCACCTGCCTTGTCCTCCCAAAGTGCTGGAATTACTGGTGTGAGCTACCACACCCATCCTGAGACGAGGTTTTACTATGTTGCTCAGGTTGATCTTGAACTCCTGCGTTGGAGTGATTCCCCCATCTCTGCCTCCAAAATTGCTGGGATTACAGGTGTGAGCCACCACACCTGGCAGGGCCATAAACTTTCAACTTTTTTTTTTTTTTAAGGGAGAGCGAGAAGTATAATAAATGGGAAAAAAGGCACGTGTCCAAGTAGCTCCAGTTACTTGTGACATTTTATTGTCACTTTTTTGTTACTTTTGTTACTATTTATGTGTTTTTTGTTTTTGTTTTTGAGATGGATTCTCGCTCTGTCATTGCCCAGGCTAGAGTGCAGTGGCATGATCTTAGCTCAGTGCAACCTCTGCCTCTGGGGTTCAAGCAATTTTCCCACCTCAGCCTCCCAAGTAGCTTGGATTACAGGCGCCCAGCACCACACCTGGCCAATTCTTTTATGTTTAGTAGAGACAAGGTTTCCACATGTTGGCCAGGCTGGTTAACATTTATGTGTTTATTGCCTCTTAATGTCAAATGACTATATATTTTCTACTCAACATAATTCATAGGTTCACATATATATTCTCTATATTCTGTCTCAGAGCAGGGCATTATTCTTCGGATGTACACACAAAATTTATGCCCAGCACCCAATCCCAATCCTAGTTTTTCAACAGCTTATGATTTTCCATGTATCTCACAGGTTGCTACAGTACTCTTGCTTGAAATTCCTCAATATTTCATTTCTGAAAAGCCACACATTTGGCACTGAGGAGCAAGGAAGAGAATGTGAAGAGAATATCACAACATGAAAAGAGAAATGGTGCACCATGATTCCAGATGAATGTAAAGAGCAGTCAACCAGCAAAGTTCACGGGAATAAGACTTTGGGGTCCACTTCTGTCCTCTGACAGGTTCATCTGCCTTTTATTGTGCTCACTGAGACAGAAATCAGCTCTCTCTTTATCCTCCTCCACTGTGTTCACCTCTATCGAAATCTGACAGATATTGTACTCCATGGTAATACAACCTCTCTACACGAGCTTTTATCCATTTCAGTGGCTTTGCATTTCAGTTTTCACTAGGCCCTGCAAATTGGCTCCGTTGGTTACATTTGAGTTCAGATACCAACTTGTGTTTAGATCAATGATGCTGGCCCTATATTTTACAACTTCACAGCTGTGAAATGCATTGAACTTGGAGTTAGAAGGGACGAGAAACTAACAATTAAAACAATCTTTATCACATGTACCCTGAAAATATGTGTATCAACTAAAAAACGTCAAATTGAAAAATCCTGGTGCCTCTGAAGCGAAGGCAATTAGGCGCTGCTTATCTGGGCAATAGCTGTCTATGCAAACCTGGCTCCCACCCCCTCCTCCCAAAGTGCTGGAATTACTGGTGTGAGCTACCGCACACATCCTGAGACGAGGTTTTACTATGTTGCTCAGGTTGATCTTGAACTCCCGCGCTGGAGTGATTCCCCCACCTCTGCCTCCAAAATTGCTGGGATTACAGGTGTGAGCCACCACACTTGGCAGGGCCATAAACTTTCAACTTTTTTTTTTTTTAAGGGAGAGAGCGTCTCCCAGCAGAGCCCGAGGTGGATCCCGTGCCTGGCCAGCCCCACCTGGCGTTCCCTCCTCCCCACCTCGTGATGGGGCAGCCCTCCAGCTTTGGCTCAATGGATTGGCCCTCCCAGGGCAGCTGCCCAGGGCCGACCCACCCCCGCCCCAGGACTGCCGATGCCTCCCCGGGGTGCTTCCCTGGCCCAGGCCAGACATCCCGCACCTGGGAGCCCCTTCAGGCCGTCAGTATCAAGGAGGCTAGGTCCTCAAATCTGCCAGCGCCAACGACCGTGGCTGGGTTGGGTAAGGATCCACTGGCGGGCCCGCAGTGTCCGCACACCCTTCACCACAGAGCAGGTCCGCGCTCTGGAGGGTATCCTCCAGCACCATCAGTACCTGGGCACTCTGGAGCGGAAGAGGCTGGCCAGGGGGATGTAGCTCTCGGAGGTCCGGATAAAAACCCGGTTTCAAAATCGTCGGATGAAACACAATAGCCCCTTCTCGGGGTCTCTCTCTACGCGCTCCCTGCTCTCCACTCACTCTCTTTTGGCCGGGCCAATGGCCTGCAGCTGCTGTGCCCTTAGGCACCCAGGCTCTGATGCTGCCCCCTGGCTCCTTCTGGGGTCTCTGCCAAGTGGAACAAGAGGCCCTGGCCTCTGCGTGGGCTCCCTGCTGCGGGCGGCCTCTGGCTACCACCCCGGAAGCCCAGGAAGTGGCGTGCATACGCTGGGAGCAGCCCTGTCCGCCGGGCTCTGGGGCCTGTGTGCTCTGGCCGAGACAGGGGATGCATGTGAGGAAGCGCCTCTGACTCAATGCCTCCCACATACGCAGTCTGCGCAGATGGCACCTGGCGCCTACCTGGAGGACTCGGCTACCGTACTGTTCACATTGGGGCGGCACCTCTCGCAGTGACCCATGAGAAGGTTCTGGAGCTTTCTGGAGAATACTTAAGCTACCTCTTCACTTGAGAGTTACCGAAAGGGTCGGTTTAGGAGTAAATGAAGGGTCATTGAACAGAGTCAGACGCAGAAGTGGGCTTGTTATGCATGGTTAGGGCTTTCAGCATATGATAAAAGGATCATTTGTTTTTTTAAAAGTGTTGGAAAAACTGGCTTTCCAGTTGGAAAAAGTAAAGGTTGTAAACTTTGTGTGTAAAAAAAAAAAAGAAAACCATGAAGGATTGGAAGGGAATGCAGGTGTTGGGTTTATAACCTTTTGGTTCCCTCTTAACAAGGACTCCAAAGCTGGAAAGCAGGAGGGAACAAAGGCGAAAATGGAGGCGGGGCGCTGCGGCCCTGCAGTGCGCTGTAGGCCTTGTGTGAGCTGGGACTGTGCCGGCAGCCTGCTGGGGCTGCTCTTCTCTGGCCAGGGAAAGCCGGGCGGCCCGGACCTGCCCCTGTATCTGGACTGAAGCCGTCCCGCCTGTCGCCACCCTCCAGCATGTGCTCACCTGTCTCCCTCTTCGCACTAGCCTCGGAACAAAATAGAATGACTCAAGGACAGCAATTTCTGCAGTCTGGAAGTGCCCAGAATGGGAGGCATGGAAGCCCCTCCCCAGAAGGACTCTCTCTCATTGATGGACCATTCTTGGTGCAGATTCCTGACTGCACGCACCGAATCTCAGACTAGTGTGCTTCAGTCCACGTTGCCCCAGGGTGCCCAGGAGGCAGGCCGCGCAGGCACCCAGACAGAGGGGTTCAGCCTGCAGGACTGCGAGACCACCTGTGAAACCGACCCAGACATGCCAACGAGAACAAAAGTGTGGACCTGTGGCCTTGTCCACGGCAAGTTCCACTTTCCCCTTGCTCATTTCTGCATTGTTGGAAGTGTTTACAACCAGCATGCGCTTTTGTAACACAACCTCAGGTAAGAGTGGGGGGAAAAAAAATCCTATGCGGCCAATGTAACTTACGTACTGTAGAGATACAATCTTATTTCCTTCTGAACCATGTTTTAAGGCACTATTATTTTAAAAATGACTTTAACTTTTTTTTTATTGAGGTAAAGTTCACACAACATAAAACTCATTGAAAAGTGTACAATTCACAGACACTTAGGATATTCACAGTACTGCACAGCCGTCACTTCTCATTCTAAAACATCTTTACGTTAGAATCATACAGAGTTTTATTCCCTCTACCTGGGCCCCACTTGAAGTTAATTAAATCAGAATTTCTGGGTATGATTTAAAAACTTTCCCAGGTGATTCTATTATTTGGTCGGCATTGACAATCACAAAATTAGACAGCAGAGCATATTATGCCACAAAGGAAGCCTCAATATATTTCAAAAATTAGATGTTCTGGAGACTACAATTTTTGTCACAACAAAACTGAAAATAATAGCAAAATTAAAACATAAGAAACTAAACAAAACAAACCAACAAAGAAAAAGCCACAGATAGCCAGTTGGAGGAAAATAATCTCCTAAAAACCTCTTAAGAATCACAACTACAATTGCAGAAATCTAGAAGATAGGAATAAAGAATAATATGTATAAAAACTGAAAGGACAGACTAAGTCAACCCAGCTGTCTATTAAACCAGTGTTTCCAAAGCTATCATGCACAAGAAACAGCTGTGGAGTTTGTTACATAAGCAGATCCTTAATCCTTCCCTCTAGAGATTCTGACTCACCTAGCATGACTGAGAAAGTAAGAATGTGCATTTTAATAAGCATGCCAGGTAACACTGATGCAGGTGGTCAGCAGTGGATCTTACAAAGTAGATCTTAAAATGGCAAAATAAGCTGAGCACAGTGGCTTATGCCTATAATCCGAACACTTTCGGAAGCTGAGGCAGGAGGAGCAATTGAACCCAGAGTCCAAGACCCACCTGAGCAACATAGCGAGATCCCTGTCTCTACAAAACATTAAAAAATTAGCTGGGTGCTGTGGTGCACACCTGTAATCCTAGTACTTCAGGAGGCAGAGGTGGGATGGCTTGAGCTCAGGAAGTCGACGTTGCAAGGAGCCATGATCATGCCACTGCACTAGAGCCTGGGCAACAGAGCAAGACCCTGTCCCCCTCCAAAAAGAGTAAAGCAAGCAAAATTTGCAAGAAATGGCCTTCATGTTACGATTTAATCAGGAACAAGAGCCCCTTTATTATCAAAGTCTATTTTCTCATCTGCTAATGGTGATCAGATTAATTTTTTAAAGTTTGCAATTAATTATTACATTAACGATTTTTACCAGCTTTAGCAAGCTATAATTGATGTACAACAAACGGCACAGATTTAAAATGTGGAATTGGATAAATTTTGACATATATACACACCCATGAAACCATCACAATTGAAATAATGAACATACCCATCCATAAACGTACTCTTTGAGGTAATTAACATACCCATCAGCTCCAAAAACTCCTTATGCCCCTTTAAAATTGTTCCCTCCAGGCTGAGGCTGCAGGGAGCCATAATTGTGCCATTGCACTCCAGCCTGGGCAACACAGTGAGACCCTAGCTTAAAAAAATAATAGGCCAGGCACAGTAGCTCACATCTGTAACCCCAGCACTTTGGGAGGTCAAAGTGGGTGGATCACCTGAGGTCAGGAGTTCGAGACCAGCCTGGTCAACGTGGTGAAACCCCATCTCTATTAAAAATACAAAAATTAGCCAGGGGTGGTGGCGGGCACCTGTAATCCTGGTTACTCGGGAGGCTGAGGCAGGAGAATTGCTTGAACCCGGGAAGTGTAGGTTGCAGTGAGCCGAGATGGTACCACTACACTCCAGCCTGGGCAATAGAGTAAGACTTCATCTCAAAAATAAATAAATAATAAAATTTGTTCCCCCCAACATTTTTTCTCACTCCCTCTGCCACAAACCAAAGCAATCACTGATACAGTTTTTATCCTTATAAATTAGTATGCATTTCCTAGAATTTTATATATGTGAAATGAAACAGCATATTCTATTTTGAGGGGTGAAGGGGTGTGAATTCTCTTAGCATAATTCTTTGAGATTATCCATGCAGTATTCCATTGCATGAATTTGTAATAGCTTGCTTATCTCTTCATTTATTAACGGATATTTGGGTTGTTTTTATTTAGTGATTAACAATGAACACCCATGTAAAAATCTTTGCACAAAATTATGCATTCAGTTCTCTTGGGAAATACCTGTAACAGAAAAGCTATATCTCTATATCCTATGATGGGTGTATATTTAACTTTTTAAGGAACTGGTCAATTGTTTTCCAAAATGGTATGTACTGTTTTACATTCCCACCAACCTTGTATGAGAGTTCCAATTCCTTCACCTCCTTGTCAGCGCTTGGTACTATCGATCTTTTACATTTTAGGGAGTGTGTAATAATGTGTAATTATGGTTTAAATTTGCTTTTTTCTAATGGCTAATGATGTTGAGTACTTATTGTGCTTATTTGTCATCTGCGTATCTTCTTAGGCGAATGTTCTGTTGAAAATGTTTGCTCATTTAAAAATTGTATTATGTTCTGAATTACTGAGTTTAAGAGTACTTTATTCTGGATGCAGATATATGCTATGAAACTATTTTCTACTAGTCTGCCCCTTTTTTTTTTAATTCTTTTTAAAAAACTTATTTATTATACTTTAAGTTCTGGGGCATGTGCAGAACACGGAGGTTTGTTATATAGGTACACACGTGCCATGGTGGTTTGCTGCATCCATTACCCCGTCATCTACATTAGGTATTTCTCCTAATGCTATCCCTCCCCTAACCCCCCACACCCTGCTATCCCTCTCCTAGCCCCCCACCACCCAACCGGCCCCGGTGTATGATGTTCACCTCCCAGTGTCCATGTGTTCTCATTGTTCAGCACCCACTTACGAATGAGAACATGCAGTGTTTGGTTGTCTGTTATGTCAGTTTAATGAGAATGATGGTTTACAGCGTCATCCATGTCCCTGCAAAGGACATGAACTCATCCTTTTTTATGGTTGCATAGTATTCCATGGTGTATATGTGCCACATTTTCTTCATTCAGTCTATCATTGATGGGCATTTGGGTTGGTTCCAAGTCTTTGCTATTGTGAATAGTGCCATAATAAACATATGTGTGCATGTGTCTTTATAATAGAACGATTTATAATCCTTTGGATATATATCCAGTAAGGGGATTGCTGGGTCAAATGTAATGTCTATTTCTAGGTCCTTGAGGAATCGCCACCCTGTCTTCCACAATGGTTAAACTAATTTACACTCCTACCAATAGTGTATAAGCATTCCTATTTCTCCACATCCTCTCCAGCATCTGTTGTCTCCTGATTTTTTAGTGATCACCATTCTAACTGATGTGAGATGGTATCTCAATGTGGTTTTGATTTGCATTTCTCTAATGACCAGTGATGATGAGCTTTTTTGCATATGTTTGTTGGCTACATAAATGTCTTCTTCTGAAAAGTGTCTGTTCATATCCTGTGCCCATTTTTTGATGGGCTTGTTTTTTTCTTGTAAATTTGTTTTAAGTTATGTATAGAATCTGGATATTAGCCCTTTCTCAGGTGGGTAGATTGCAAAAATTTTTTCTCATTCTGTTGGTTGCCAGTTCACTCTAATGATAGTTTCTTTTGCTATGCAGAAGCTTGTAAGTTTAATTAGATCCCATTTGTCATTTTTGGCTTTTGTTGCCAATGCTTTGGTGTTTTAGTCATGAAGTCCTTGCCCATGCCTATGTCCTGATTGGTATAGCCTAGGTTTTCTTCTAGGGATTTTATAGTGTTAGGTCTTATGTTTAAGTCTTTATCTGGAGTTCATTTTAATGTAAGGTGTCAGGAAGGGGTCCAGTTTCTGCTTTCTACATATGGCTAGCCAGTTTTCCCAACACCATTTATTAAACAGGGGATCCTTTCCTCATTGCTTTTTTTTTTGTCAGGTTTGTCAAAGATCAGATGGTTGTAGATGTGTGGCATTATTTCTGAATGCTCTGTCCTGTTCCATTTTTGTATGTATCTGTTTTGGTAGAAGTCTCATGCTGTTTTGATTACTGTAGCCTTGTAGTATACTTTGAAGTCAGGTAGTGTGGTACCTTCAGCTTTCTTCTTCTTTTTTTTTTTTTTTTTTTTTGCTTAGGATTGTCTTGGCTATGCAAGCTCTTTTTTGGTTCTGTATGAAGTTTAAGGTGTTTTTTTCCAATTCTGTGAAGAAAGTCAGTGGTAGCTTGATGGGGATAGCATTAAATCTATAAATCACTTTGGGCAATATGGGCATTTTCATGATACTGATTCTTCCTAACCATGAGCATGGAATGTTTCTCCATCTGTTTGTGTCCTCTCTTATTTCCTTGAGCAGTGGTTTGTAGTTCTTGAAGAGGTCCTTCACATCCCTTGTTAGTTGTATTCCTAAGTATTTTACTCTCTTTTCAGCAATTGTGAATGGGAGTTCACTAATGATTTGGCTCTCTGTTTGTCTGTTATTAGTGTATAGGAATGCTTGTGGTTTTTGCACATTGATTTTTTTTTACGCTGAGACTTTGCTGAAGTTGTTTATCAGCTTAAGGAGATTTTGGGCTGAGATGATGGGGTCTTCTAGATACACAGTCATGTCATCTGCAAATAGAGACAATTTGACTTCCTCTTTTCCTAATTGAATACCCTTTATTTCTCTTTCTTTCCTTATTGCCCTGGCCAGAACTTCCAATACTATGTTGAATTTGAGTGGTGAGAGAGGGCATTCTTGTCTAGTGCTGGTTTTCAAAGGGAATGCTTCCAGTTTTTGCCCATTGAGTGTGATATTGGCTGTGGGTGTGTCACAAACAGCTCTTACTATTTTGAGGTACGTTCCAACAATACCTAGTTTATTGAGAGTTTTTAGCATAAAGGGCTGTTGAATTTTGTCAAAGGCCTTCTCTCCATCTATTGAGATTATCATATAGTTTTTGTCTTTGGTTCCATTTATGTGATGGATTACATTTATAGATTTGTGTATGCTGAGCCAGCCTTGCATCCTGGGGATGAAGCTGACTTGATCATGATGGATACACTTTTTGATGTGTTGTTGAATTTGGTTTGCCAGTATTGAGAATTTTCACATCAATGTTCATCATAAATATTGGCCTGAAATTTTCTTTATTTAGTTGTGCCTCTGCCGGGTTTTGGTACCAGGATGATGATGGTTTCATAAAATGAGTTGAGGAGGATTCCCTCTTTTTGTATTGTTTGGAATAGTTTCAGAAGGAATGGTAACAGCTCCTCTTGTACTTCTGGTAGAATTCGGCTGTGAATCTGTCTGGTCCTAGACTTTTTTTGGTTAGTAGGCTATTAATTGCTGCCTCAATTTCAGACCTTGTTATTGGTCTATTAAGGGATTCAACTTCTTCCTGGTTTAGTTTTGGGAGGGTGTAAGTGTCCAGGAATTTATCCACTTCCTATATAATTACTGGTTTATTTGCATAGAGGTAGTAATCTCTGATGGTTGTTAGTATTTCTATGGAATCAGTGGTCATGTCCCCTTTATCATTTTTTGTTGCATCTATTTGATTCTTCTCTCTTTTCTTTTTTATTAGTCTGGCTACCAGTCTATTTTGTTGATCTTTTCAAAAAACCAGCTCCTGGATTTATTGATTTTTGTTTTTTTTGAAGGGATGTTTGTGTCTCTCCTTTAGTTCTGCTCTGATCTTAGTTATTTCTTGTCTTCTGCTAGCCTTTTTAATTTGTTTGATCTTGCTCCTCTAGTTCTTTTAATCATGATGTTAGGGTGTCGATTTTAGATCTTTCCTCCCTTCTCTTGTGGTCATTTAGTGCTATAAATTTCTCTCTAGGCACTGCTTTAAATGTGTCCCAGAGATTCTGGTATGTTGTGTCTTTGTTCTCATTGGTTCCTCAGGTTGTTCAGTTTCCATGTAGTTGTGTGGTTTTGAGTGAGTTTCTTTCCTTCTTTTCTTTTCTTTTCTTTCTTTCTTTCTTTTCTTTTCTTTTTTTTTTTTTTTTGAGATGGAGTCTTGCTCTGTTGCCGGGTTGGAGTGCAATAGAGAGATCTCAGCTCACTGCAACCTCCACTTTCCGAGCTCAAGCATTTTTACTGCCTCAGCCTCCCAAGTAGCTAGGACTATAGGCACACACCACCACACCCAGCTAATTTTTGTATTTTTAGTAAAGATGGGGTTTCTCCATGTTGGCCAGGATAGTCTCGATCTCTTGACCTTGTGATGCACCCACCCCGGCCTCCCAAAGTGCTGGGATTACAGGTGTGAGCCACCGTGCCCAGCCTTGAGTGAGTTTCTTCATCCTGAGATCCAATTTGATTGCACTGTGGTCTGAGAGACTGTTATGATTTCTGTTCTTTTGCATTTGCTGAGGAGTGTTTTACTTTGCATTATGTGGTCAATTTTAGAATAACTGTGATGCAGTGGTGAGAATAATGTATATTCTGTGGATTTGGGGTGGAGAGTTAGGTGGATGTGTATTAGGTCCACTTGGTCCATATCTGAGTTCAAGTCCTGGATATCCTTGTTAATTTTCTCTCTCATTGATCTGTCTAATATTGACAGTGGGGTGTCAAAGTCTCCCACTATTATTGTGTGGTAGCCTTTGTAAGTCATTAAGAACTTGCTTTATGTATCTGGGTGCTCCTGTATTGGGTGTATATATATTTAGGATAGTTAGCTCTTCTTGTTGCATTGATCCCTTTACCATTATATAATACCCTTGTTTGTCTCTTTTGATCTTTGTTGTTTTAAAGTCTGTTTTATCAGAGGCTAAGATTGCAACCCCTGCTTTTTTTTGCTCTCCATTTGCTTGCTTGGTAAATCTTCCTGCATCCCTTTATTTTGAGCCTATGTGTCTTTGCATGTGGGATGGGTCTCCTGAATACAGCACACTGATGGGTCTTGATTCTTCATCCAATTTGCCAGTCTGTGTATTTTGATTGGGGCATTTAGCCCATTTACATTTAAGGTTAATATTGTTCTGTGTGAATTTAAAACAATAGCTGGTTGTGTTGCCCGTTAGTTGATGCAGTTTCTTCATAGTGTCAATGGTCTTTACAATTTGTTATGTGTTTGCAGTGGCTGGTAGTGGTTGTTCTTTTCCATGTTTAGTGCTTCCTTCAGGAGCTCTTGTAAGGCAGGCCTGGTCATGACATCTTTCAGCAATTGCTTGTCCATAAAGGATTTTATTTCTACTTCACTTAGGAAGCTTTGTTTGCTGGATACAAAATT
>CAUYLG010059077.1:0-21438 GCA_963573385.1 Cacajao melanocephalus
TCATCATCACTGGTCATTAGAGAAATGCAAATCAAAACCACATTGAGATACCATCTCACACCAGTTAGAATGGTGATCATTAAAAAATCTGGAGACAACAGATGCTGGAGAGGATGTGGAGAAATAGGAACGCTTTTACACGTTGATGAGAGTGTAAATTAGTTCAACCATTGTGGAAGAAGTGTGGCAGTTCCTCAAGGACCTAGAAATAGAAATACCATTTGACCCAGCAATCCCATTACTGGGTGTATATCCAAAGGATTATAAATCGTTCTATTATAAAGACTCACACACACGTATGTTCATTGCAGCACTGTTTACTATAGCAAAGACTTGGAACCAACCGAAATGCCCATCAATAATAGACTGGATAAAGAAAATGTGGCACATATACACCATGGAATACTATGCAGGCATAAAAAAGGATGAGTTCACACCCTTTGAAGCGACATGGATGAATTTGGAAACCATCATTCTCAGCAAACTGACATAAGAACAGAAAACCAAACACCACATGTTCCCACTTACAAGTGGGTGTTGAACAATGAGAACACATGGACACAGGGAAGGGAACATCACACACTGGGGCCTGTTGGGGGATGGGGGGCTAGGGGAGGCATAGCAGAGGGTGGGAAGATTGGGGAGGGATAACATTAGGAGAAATACCTAATGTAGGTTATAAGGGGGATGGAGGCAGCAAACCACCATGGTATATGTATACCTATGTAACAATCCTGCAAGATCTGCACATGTACCCCAGAACTTAAAGTAAAGTTTAAAAATTTAAAAAAAAAAAAAAAGAAATGCTAAATGCAGAGCTGAGTACAGTGGCTCACGCCTATAATCCCGGCACTTTGGGAGGCCAACGTGGACGGATCACTTGAGGTTAGGAGTTCGAGACCAGCCTGGCCAACATGGTGAAACTCCCTCTCTACTAAAAATGCACAAACTAGCCAGGTGTGGTGGCACCTGCCTTTCATCCAAGCTACTTGGGAGGCTGAGGCACGAGAATTGCTTGAACCCAGGAGGTGGAGGTTGCAGTGAACCGAGATCGCACCACTGCACTCCAGCCTGGGCAACAGAGTGAAACTGCATCTCAAACAAACACCTATGAGTTAGAGTTACCAGAGTGTCAAAATATTCAATTAAAGTGAATAAAGCAAACTGGAGAGCAACTCAGAAAACAAGTTGAAGAGCTTAAGGATACATGTGTGTATGCACACTTGATTTATAGAGAGATTTCTGACTTAAACTAATAAGAGCATCGATCTTTGGGGAGCAGATCTGGGAATGGGAAGAATGCTAAGAACTATGAGAGAGTACATTTTTCTGTTGTTTCAGGTCATCTAATTTGTGGTAATTTGTTATTGCAGCCCTAAGAAATGAATACACCATTGTGAATATATTCACAGAATCATACAAATAGAAAAAGTTTAATAAAGCGAGATGGTTAGACTATAATTTCTAGAGCAAAAAACTTAAAAGCTCAGAGATTAGGTGGCCTGAGCCAGGCCACACAGTAACGAGCACCAGAGGTGACAATCAGGCTTATTTCCTGGTATCCACCCCAGCACCCTGGTCCACACCACCTGTCACCTGCCATTTCCGGGTGGGCAGGAAAGACAGGCTGAGATCCAGGATTTGCCCCTGGTTCATGACGGTTCAGGTTAATGGCACATGGGCCATGGTGAGCCCTGCATGTTCTCTGAATGTAATCCCTGCAACATTTACAGAACCTTTGCTTTGTTTACCCAGTAAGGAGAAAATATTTGGTCAAAACAGAGCCTTAGCGTTTGCCTCTTTCTCAAAGGAGTTCCCTGAAATTACTAATCGATTAAGCAGCTACAACTGAGAAAGTAGGTGGGACTCAAGACCTTGCCCTACTTCCCAGGCTAAGCGAGGCTGTCAGGACAAGAGGGGAGAGGGAAGCACTGTGATGTCTAGAAATGGCCCCAGGTCTTTCTACCGTGATTGTGCCTTTAGGAAACAGGGCACTTGCTCAGAGTCCCTAAGAAGCCCTTTTCAGCTGGAGGGGAGTGTCACCATGGTCGGCATGCCATGCCTGCTCGGCTCACTGCAAAGGCCTTCCAGGGGACAGTCAAGGAACACAGAGGCAGGCCAGGGCCTTGAGTGTGCTCCCTGGGTCTCACCTGCCAGGACAAGGCCCTTTCCTGAGAATTTCTGAACTAGAACTTTGGGAAGAGTCCCCTTGTGTTGGAAGCTGAAACGGGAGGCTCCAGAAGGTTGCAGCCTTACTTCCTACCCCAAAAAGAAGCCAACTTCTGGGGTAAAAGAATACAATGCCTGTGCCCAGAGAGAAGAAAGGCAGAAAGCGGGGCACCTACAGCCCCCAAATTCCTCATTCCATTGCCCTGAGGCCCAGCTGTTCCCTACCCCTTCCTTGGTTACTAAGCACCCTTCCAGAACTTTCCTGCTTCTGTCTAAATAGTTTGAGTTTTTTTTTATCTCATTCATTAAAAAGGAAGGAAGCAGGCCGGGCACAGTGGCTCACGCCTGTAATCCCAGCACTTTGGGAGGCTGAAGTGGGCAGATCACCTGAGGTCGGGAGTTCGAGACCAGTATGACCAACATGGAGAAACCCCGTCTCTACTAAAAATACAAATTAGCCGGGTGAGGTGGCTCATGCTTGTAATCCTAGCTACTTGGGAGAATCACTTGAACCTGGGAGGCAGAGGTTGCGGTGAGCCGAGATCACGCCATTGCACTCTGGCCTGGGCAACAAGAGAGAGACTCCGTCTCAAAAAAAAAAAAAAAAAAGAAGGAAGCAAGGAAGAGTGACCTGCCTGTTTCATGTTCTCTACAACTTCACATTAGACAAGGGTCTATAATACCAGGGGTGTCCTACCCTCACCCCACCCTGGGTATCTCTGGTCACAGTTTCCTCCCTGCAGCACCTGACAAGGCCTCAGAACCCTTTGTGCAGTATTCATTCCAGATGGCCACATGTTCACGCCCCAGATAAATCCTAGGTGCCATTCCCAGTTTACATGACAACAAAGACTTGGGCCAAAAATCAACTTGTGCATTTAAGCACAAGCATCCAGAGCATCCTAACTGGGAAACAACAAACCAAAGACACACAGTCGCCTGTTCTCGAGCTCATTCCCAGCCTGCCTCCCTTAGGAGGCACGCAGGCCCGAGCATAGCCACCTCTGAGTTGAGTTCACACACACCCTCCAGAGGTATCTTCCTCGCCAGGCTGGATTAATACAATATTGGCCTTTTCACTGCTCTCCCTGGCCCAGCCTCACCCAGCTCCAGCTTCGCCTCTTCACCAGTAAGACAGTCCCCAAGCCCATCAGATCATGTGCTATGTGTGCAGGTTAAAAAACACTCCAAGATCACCCAGGCCCCCCACCCCATCTGCCTCCCAAGCACAATTTCCATGAACATTGGCTCTTCCCCAAGGGACTGTCAGATTCTCCGGGCCCTTCTCCCTCCCTCCACTTTAAGCCCCTGCAAACCCCACTGTCTCCCCGCATGCCCACCCTGGGAGAGTCAGGACCCACAGTCACTGCTGCTGCTCTTAACGCACCTCTATAAGGTTCTGTGTGTAGATTTTATACCACTTAATTCCCTGAATTATGATTTACTCTTCTTTTGACGTATATTTCCCACTCTGCCTCTATGTTTTGGGCACTGTGCTAGTCTCGACAGCTCTGTGCCAGACACTGATTTGTTTTACTGCTTTCCCTAGCAGCCTGAATTCTTAAGGCAAAAACTAAGTCTTAGTAGTATTATTTCTGCAATCCAAGGGCTCAGCATTTGTTGCATGAATAAATGATTCTCTGGCCACTTCTTATTTATCAAGGCAGGTGATTAAGCTAGGAGGACGAGGAAAGGAATAAAACTTTGGGGGATTTAGTTCAGACTAGATTATTTCACTGGTGGTATTGGATTTCTGGCCATTTCCTGTAAAGCCAAGAAATATTGAACAGTCAGCTGTTCCTTGGAGAAAGATACAAACCTTTAACAAAAGCCAGCCACACTAAGTTTGAACCAGAAACAACCAGGTAAGTCCCATCAAAATAAAATCACCAAAGCTGTTAGCTACTTTGGAAAACAATGGAAAAAGCTGTTTACAAATTAATAAGCACCTATCCAGAATCTAATGGTCAGCAAACAAGGCTACATCTCCCCATGAGCAATTCTAGTCCTGGAGATTCGGAAATGCTAAAAGCAAAGAATAATCCTGGAGGATCAGCAGTTCCCAGCTTTTTGGAACTGGAGAACAGTAGTTTGCACACACAAAAAAGCAAACAGGATAGGCATAGTGGCTCATGCCTGTAATCCCAGCACTTTGGGAGGCTGAGGTGGGAGGATGGCTTGAGGCCAGGAGTTCAATACTAGCCTGGGCAACATAGCGAGATGACATCGCTACAAAAAAATTAAAAATTGGCCAGGCATAGTGGTGCATGCCTGGGTCCTAGCTATTCACAAGACTGAGGTGAGAGGATCATTTCAAACAGAAGAGGTCAAGGCTGCAGTGAGCTATGATCACACCACGGCACTCCAGCTTGGGTGACAGAGTGAGACCCTGTCTCAAAAAAAGAAAAAAAAAAAAGAAATTGAAGAGAATCTAAGATAGGGTTGCCAACACTTCATTTTGACAAAAAAGAACTTTTTTTAAAAGTACCATCTAGGCCGGGCGCGGTGGCTCACGCCTATAATCCCAGCACTTTGGAAGGCCGAGGCGGGTGGATCACGAACGAGGTCAAGAGATGAGACCATGCTGGTCAGCATGGTGAAACCCCGTCTCTACTAAACATACAAAACTTAGCTGGGCCTGGTGGCACACGCCTGTAGTCCCAGCTACTCAGGAGGCTGAGGCAGGATAATTGCTTGAACTCAGGAGGCGGAGGTTGCGGTAAACCGAGATCGCGCCATTGCACTCCAGCCTGGGTAACAACAGCGAAACTCCGTCTCAAAAAAAAAAAAACTACCATCTAATGCCCCAATAATTTCACAAAAGGAGAAATGTTTTAACTCCAAAAAAAGAAAAAAAAATGAATGAAAAGGAAGGATGAGCTGAGAGCCTCACCCTACATTTTAGTAATGAACAGCGTGCAGATGAGATAGGCCTTGAAAGACAGATGATGGTTGCAACTCTCTAAAACCAAGCTGGAAAATGCTCAAGAAATACTGCCAAAGGGCAGACTGGCCAAGCGTGGTGGTTCACACCTATAATCCCAGCACTTTGGGAGGCTAAGGTCAGAAGTTCGAGATCAGCCTGGCCAACGTGACGAAATCCTGTCTCTACTGAAAATTTAAAAAATTAGCCAGGCATGGTAGCACGTGCCTGTAATCCCAGCTGCTCTGGAGGCTGAGGCAGGAGAATGGCTTGAGCCTGGGAGGCGGAGGTTGCAGTGAGCCGAGATTGTGCCACTGCACTCCAGCCTGGATGACAGAGCTAGAGTCTTTCTCAAAAAATATATAAATAAATAGCAAAGACAGATCAGTTTCAACTCCTGGGTCTGAAGTGGCATCTCAGTCATTCAACCTCCAAAGAGGAGACCCCAAAGCATCCCTCCGTTTCTGCAGCTAGTGGTAGACACATGACTTCTCCTTAGTGTGCCGAATGGTTCAAGACAGCTGCATGATAACAAATAAAATGTATTCAGCACTTACTATGTGCCCAGCCCTGTCCTAAACCCATCCCAAGCATCTTCTCATTGAATGTCCTTAAGAATGCCAGGAGGTACAAATATCCCAATGTTACAGGTCAGGAAATAGATTTACGCAAAATGAAGGGACTTCTCCAAGCAAGAAACAAACCTAAGTCTGACATAAAATTCCGTGTTAACAACACATATGAAAGAAGAGGTGCACAAAGAGTGAAGGTTATTGGGAAAATCAGAAAAGAGGCCTTTAAAATTAAAATCAAATTCCCGCAAAAGCCAGCCCAAAAAATAACCAAGAAGTCAGCATTCCATACTGTCTCAAGATAAATGATTTAGCGAAGCATCAGCCAGCCACAGGTTACTCATAACTCTTAATTCACGTATCTGTGCTAGGCCCAGGCTGCCCAGTAACTGCCATATTTCCTTCATTTAGGCACCCGTTGATTATGCAGAGTATCCCAGGAGCTATGAAGTTGGGAGAAGCCCCAAAAACGGAGTGCACCAGGCATTCCAGTGACAGCCCTCAAACAAAGATGCTTTCTATTCAAAGGAGAACTTGGGTTTTGATAACAGCAGCCCAGGCATGATCCCCACCCAGAACCTTCTCCAAGCCTCTCTGTAGCATTTTATTTAATTTTTTTTTTATTTTTATTTTTTGAGACAGAGTCTCGCTCTGTCGCCAGGCTAGAGTGCAGTGGCGTAATCTCCGCTCACTGCAACTTCCGACTCCCTGGTTCAAGAGATTCTCCTGCCTCACCCTCCCCCAAGTAGCTGGGATTACAGGCACGAGCCACCATGCCCAGCTAATTTTTGTATTTTTAGTAGAGACAGGGTTTCACCATGTCAGCCAAGATGGTCTCCATCTCCTGACCTTGTGATCCGCCCACCTCAGCCTCCCAAACTGCTGGGATTACAGGTGTGAGCCACCACTCTGGCTCTGTAGCATTATAAATGCTAATTGCCTTCATTCCACCTCCCAACCCCTAGACCATGGCAATTTACTTCCTCCTCAATCCAAGGGGTAAGTCAAACCCAGCAGAGAGACTAAAACATTCACTACTGCATGGGGAGGGTCTGGAGGTGCCCAAGAGCTCCCCATAAGCAAAACAATCTCCCATGGGCAAGGACACCTGAAGGGTGGTCCCTTAGCAGCACTGGGAGGATCGGAGTTCTAGCCTCTGTTCTAACACTAGTTGATAGTTTCCTGATACATAAACAGGGACTTGAACTTGACCTTGGAAAAACTGTGGACTTTGGCCAGACTGGAAGATGTATTTATCCATACTCCCAGCCTCCAGAGTCAAAACTTCTAAATAAAACACACAGCTGGCCAGGTGCAATGGCTCACACCTATAATCCCAGGACTTTGGGAGGCCCAGGCAGGCTGATCAGCTGAGGTCAGGAGTTCGAGACCAGGTTGGCCAACATGGTGAAACCCCCATCTCTACTAAAAATACAAAAATTAGCCAGGCGCTTATGCCTGTAATCCCAGCACTTTGGGAGGCAGACGTGGGCGGACTGTCTGAGCTCAGGGAGACCAGCCTGGGCAACATGGTAAAACCTGATCGCTACCAAAATACAAAAAAATTAGCTGGGCATGGTGGTGCATGCCAATAGCCCCAGCCACTCAGGAGGCTGAGGCAGAAGAATCACTTGAGTCCGAGAGGCAGAGGTTGCAGTGAGCCAAGATGGCAGCGCTGCACTCCACCCTGGGAAACTCCTTCTCAAAAAAAGAAAATACAAAAATTAGTCGGGCGTGGTGGCGAATGCCAATAATCACAGCTACTTGGGAGTCTGAGGCAGGAGAATCTCTGGAACCCGGGAGGTAGAAGCTGCAGTGAGCTGAGATCGTGCCACTGCACTCCAGCTGGGCGACAGATTGAGACTTTATCTCAAAACTAATTAAATAAATAAAAATAAATAACAAAACACAGACCTGTGTGTATATACAGACACACAAACATATTTTCCATGGCCTCTAACCTCATCTAGAATAAAGCCCAAATAGTTTAGATTTCCATTTCACACACACACACACACACACACACACACACACACAGGCCTCTACTTACCTTCCTAATATCCTCTTTTTTTTTTTTTGAGACGGCATCTCACACTGTCGCCCAGTCTGGAGTACAGAGGCCTGATCTCGGCTCACTGCAACTCTGCCACCTGGGTTCAAGAGATTCTCCTGCTTTGGCCTCCTGGGTAGCTGGGATTACAGGTGCCCGCCAGCATGCCAGGCTAATTTTTGCATTTTTAGTAGAGACGGGGTTTCACCATGTTGGTCAGGCTGGTCTTGAACTCTTGACCTCGTGATCCACCCGCCTCGGCCTCCCAAAGTGCTAGGATCACAGGCATGAGCCACCGCGCCCAGCCATCGTTCTAGTATTCTCTAACACTGTCTGCCATGCTGTAGCCACATGACCCCAAATTCATGTGGCCCCCTCCATTCACATGACTTTGCACAGCAGTGTAACAGGGTTGGGACTAGTTCCAGAAGGAAGATGTAAGGATATGAGTGTTTTCCTCATAGAAGAGAAAGTCCAGAAATCTGGGATCAAGTCCCACTTTTCTTTCTTCCAGGCCTGGTGTCAGGTGGTAAATTCACCTAATTTCTAGGCTCTCAGTTTCCTTACCGGAAAACAGGGACAGTGTCACATACATGACTGGACTTCTTGTTTCCTCAGACAGTCAACAAATACTGACTGGTGCCTACTGTGTACCAAGTACTCTGCTGGACACTTGGGATATGTCAAAGAGCAAGACTAACAAAAAAATACTACTGCCCTTTCATGAAGCTCACATTCTAGTGCAGGTACATCTGTAAAATGGGAATTGTTCAAAATATTTATGTGGGAATTAAATACAATAATATATGAAACACATTCAACATAGAGCCTGGCACAGGGTAAACTATAACTATTATTACTATTATTACTATTATTATATTAGGGTCTAAGCCCCTTTGCTCAACATTTTTATTTATTTATTTTTTTTTGAGATGGACTCATGCTCTGTAGCCCAGGCTGGAGTGCAGTAGCGTAATCTCGGCCCACTGCAACCTCCACCTCCCAGGTTCAAGCGATTGTCCTGCCTCTGCCTCCTGAGTAGCTGGGACTACAGATGTGCGCCACCATGCCTGGCTAATTTTTTTATTTTTTAGTGGAGATGGGGTATCCCCATGTTGGCCAGGCTGGTCTCGAACTACAGACCTCAGGTGACCCACCGGCCTCGGCCTCCCAAAGTGCTGGGGTTACAGGCATGAGCCACTGTGCCTGACCCATCATTATTCTTAATAAGAAGCTGCTCCTTTTACCTGAATGTCCCTCTCTCCCTCCTGGCAACCCTAATCTGCCTGTTAGAAGTGCTCTTCACCTGTTTAGGTACAGCTCAAAACTAATTTCCCATACCTAATCCTGGGAAGGATTCAGGAGCTGGGAAGTCTCTTAGAGTGCTTGTCTGCACCTCCACTAATCCTTTCCCACAGGTCTACATGACATCAACTCTGTTCTATCACCATTAGCAGAGCCTATGTCTTATATATTTACATCCTCCACAATCCAATACCGACCCTTGGATATATCTGAGGAGCAGAATTGACTTGAAAAACAAAAAGTACAAAGAGGTGAGAAGCGGTAAGAAGAAAGAGCATGTTAAAGAAACAGTCTGGGGGCCAGATTATCGATGGCCTTAATACCTGGCCAATGAGTTCGGGCCAATGAGTACCTAGAAGTCATCAATGATTAAGCCTCCAGGTAGAGTGGACCTTCATGGGCAGAGGATAAACTAGTCTAAGGGTGAGGAAAAAAAGGTTGCCCTGGTGGCCACAGCTGAACACGAAGGATGAGCCATCCCAGGTCAATGCTGCTATCTGAGCATTCTTGTCCTAGTGAATCAAGATCACCCAATATAATGCTATAATTCTCTGCATTTTCTGTGTTGTGCACTACTGGCCTGGTTTCCTCCAAAATACCATCACTGATTTTTAGGACTGGGAATACTGCCCTCTTTCCAAGTGCTACAAGGACCCAGTGCTTAAAAAATAAAAAACATCCCAATCTAAATGTTGCTGGAAGTTCAAAGGCAGATATAGCTAAACCCAGAGCTGGCTTGGCTCCAAAAGACACACAAGGAATCCCACCAGCCCACCAGGCTGATGGGAGCTCAGGCAAGCATGCCATGGTGAGTGCAGGGCAGACACTGAGGTTCAGCATCTAAGCAAAAGATGGAATTGATTCAGGTAAACTGAATCCAGGGTATCTTAGGCAAAGGTCATTCACACTTCCAGATTTTCAACAAAAACACACAAGGCAATACTTAGGCAATTTTAGACCAAGAAAAATGTCTGCTCAGGCAGAATGAACCTCGCTAACCAAAGGAGTGACCAAAGAAGTAACCACTCTTGGCTGGGCACTGTGACATTTTTATGTTCCAAAGTTGCCTGTTTATCTGGTTCAATACTTTCTTTTTTAAAGTTTAAACTTAACCATTCTCCTCATCACTGTAATGGGCCCCACTATCAATCTTTGCTGTAACTGTTACAATGTCATCTTTGCTGCCCTAAATCTTTCTTTCTTGTAAAGATTTCTCACAACAAGGGTGCTTTTGGCCTTGGGAACCTCAGGCTGCACTGCAAGGAAATTTGTTTTAAAAGCAATGAGCCTGCAGTCACTTTGAGGGCAAGGCACTGATGTGTCAGCTCCACCTCCCCATCTGGAAAGGCAGAGGAGGGTTCATTCCTCAAGGTCAAGAAAACCAACAGCACACACTTGATAATGGCCAGAGAGGCCCACATCCCAACCTCCACTTCAGTTCTTAAAACCCTCCTCTTCAGACCACTTTTCCTCCCCCAAACAGGGGGACTATAGGCTCTACTATGGCTGATAAAATAATCTTCATCCCCAAAAGCAAAGATAAAATAATCAGGCATATACCATAGAAATGGGTCTTTGGTAGTAACTTCAGGAAAACAGAACCAACCAGCAAAACCAAACCTCTTGGTCTTGGCACCCAAAACGCTCAGCACAAGGCAGCATGAGAGCAGACCTGCGCTGGGAACACAACGCTTTTGCTCCCAGCTCTTCCTTCCTGCATAAGGACTAACTGAACCAGCAGCAACTGGGCTGGAGCAGGTCGGGGGACTAGAGATTCCCCAAGGGCAGTCTCTATTTGGTTCCTGAGAGCCACGGGCTGGGAGGTCAAGCAATAAGGTGTCTAATCCCAGATCTAACACTAACTTCTTGGTAATGACTGACAAGCGATGGCTGTTCTGGGTCTCAGTTTCTTCATCTATAAAATGATCATGGTCCAGCTCTTGATTGCAGCTGTGAAATTCTGAGACAAGACCCAAAGAATCGTTTTAGAAAACTATGAATCCATGTTTGCGGTAGTGTTGCAGCATCTTCCTTTCTTCTTCCTCCAAAAAAACACACAAACAAAAACAAAGAACAGGAGCCATTATGCCCCCTACCTCCCTAGCATTCACACAAGGCCCGACCGGGATCCATACAGAAGCCAGCTCTGCGTGGACGCGTAGCCAGAACCAAAGTAACCAAAAGCATCTGTCTTTGTAGATGGTACTGGCCTGAACCACGTAGCCATGTCCAACAATATTCTAATTACTCCAGTATGGATTTCAGCCTCCTTCATCTCTCCTACACTGAGTCCCCATTTCCAAAGTTAATTCCCCAGTGAAATACTGACAGTCTCCTCATTCTCTTTGAGAGTAGCCCAAACAGAACCTGCAGTTGCCCCATAAAGCTGGTCAGTTGGTCATAAAGTGAGGTTAACAATTTACGACCTGCTTTAAAAACAACAACAAAAAAAAACCAGAATGGGCCAGACCCCCTGGCCCCTTATCTGTAATCCCAGCACTCTGGGAGGCCAAGGCAGGCGGGTCAGGACTTCGAGACCAGCCTGGCCAACATCGCGAAATCACGTCTCCACTAAATATACAAAAATTACCGAGGTGGTGGCGCCCCCTTGTAATCCCAGCTACTCAGGAGGCTGCGGCAGGAGAATTCCTTGAACCCAGGAAGAGGAGGCTGCAGTGGCGCTCCAGCCTGGGTGACAGAGCAAGAATCCCTGGGGAGAGGCAGAAAGAATGGAAAGTATCATTGTGCCTCACCCTGTAGAAAGAATAACTATGCCATGAAGCTCTTGCTACAATTTTACAAGTGTGTCTGTGTGTGTGCATATATATATAAAATGTTACACACATATTATGTATATATACGTTATACACACATAGGTAGGTGGGTGTGGGTCTTGGTTGAAAAAAGACAGAAATCCACATAGGCCAGTGGCAATGGGACTCTGGGATGCCACACACACCAACCCCACCTCCGCCCCCACTCCCAGCAGAGGATGCAAAAGCCAACAAAGAGCACAGGAACTCAAGCACCCATCCTGCAATTCTACAAAACAGACCTGCCGGGAAAACAGTTGAAACAAACTCCTGACCACTGCCCCCGCCCCCAACACACAGAAGGTAGTACTTTTTTTTCTGTAAAGGACCAAACAGGATGCCATCTGGGTAACAGCCTTGTATCAAAAAGGATCCTGGCACCCAAAACGCTCAGCACGAGGAAGCATGAGAGCAGACCTGCGCTGGGAACACAACGCTTTTGCTCCCAGCTCTTCCTTCCTGCATAAGGACTAACTGAACCAGCAGCAACTGGGCTGGAGCAGGTCGGGGGACTAGAGACCTCCGAGCCCCATTCTCCTTCTGCTTCTTAATTGTTTTTTCTTTTATTTTCCAAATTGCACACTTCCGTAAAAATTTCTGAGGGAAGCACCAAAGCTTTCAACAGCCCAGAAACACCCCCATCAGGGAGAAGAGGTGGCCCGCGCTGCACGACAAAGATGGGCTCTATCTCAGCCGGGTTGCAAGTGCACAGGGCTCCCCGCGGGAAGGAGACAGGGAGCTGGGGGGAAGCGCAGCGCGCCTCCCAGGCAATAGACTCCGAGCTCCGGTTCGGAAACGGCCGAGGCAGAAACAAGGGCTTCTAAAGACTCGGCCTCCCCGCCTCGGGTCCCTGTTACCACCTTGCCCCTAGACTCGGTGAGCTGAGGCTGGTGGACCGTGCAGCCCAATTTGAGCCAGTCCAGCAGCCCACAATCCGGCGGGCGGGGAAGAGGCCTCCTACCGCCGGGAAGAGGCCAGCTCGCTCCAAGTTCCCCGCAAATTCCGCCCTTCCCGCCTGGCATCGTTCCCGGGCACCGCTGTGCTCCGCTCCCGGGCACCCGCCCAACCCGAGTGCGTGCCCTGGGGGCGCGTTCGCTGGTCAAGAACGTGCCGGCAGCCCCCGGAACCCCCGAGGACGTGGCGCTGGGCCCTCGAGCGGCGGGTTCGATGCCGGGGTGGGAGGTAGGTAGACAGGCCGCACGCCGCCGCAGTCCGGTCACAGCGCGTGCCCTGGTCCCTCCGGATCGGAAAAGCCAGAACCGTCCCCCGCGCCCGACCCCGCGCGACCGGCTCCGCTCTGCACGGAGATGGATGTGGGCCCCACGGGGATGGCCCGGCGGGCCCGTGCGGCCGCTACCTCAGGGTCGCCAGTCCCTGCGCGGCCGCACCCTGCCGGGAAGGGTGGCCGTCCCGGCAGGCCTGAGGTGCCTCCGCGCTTCCCGCGCCGCTACGCACCTAGCTGCGCGCGGATCCCACATGGCTGCGGCCCGGGGGTCCGCACCCAGACCACCGCCGCCGCCGCGGGAAGCGCTTCCCTGTAGGCAGGGCGCGGCGGGCAATGCGGAAGCCCGAAAGCTCCCAGAGCCCGGGGCAGGGGCAGCGCGAGGCGGCGGCGGCGCTCGGGGGCCCCCGGTTCCCTGCGGCTCGGCTACCCCGCGGCGACCAGAGGGGCGGGGGCGGGGACCCCGGCGCCCGGGCGCGGTGCAGCCGCAGACGTATTCCAAGTTTCCACGTAGTTGCGAGAGCCCAAAACTGTCACGTGCACGTCGCTGCTGAGTGGGAGGGGGTGTTTGTCATCGCGCTCAGAAGGGGCGTTTCGGTGTCTCCCATCTTGCAAGCGAGGGCTCCAATGGGGTGGCTCTCGGCCGCCTTTGAAAAACCAGTGCTTCGAGCCCTTCACCATCAGGGGCTGCGCACACACCCACCTCCGACACTCCTTGGGCAACCGAAAATTGGGCCTTCCTCGGGGGGCCGCTGCTGTGGGCAGGGAAGTAAAGAAAGTAATCGGCCAGCGGCCTCGGCGAGCCCTTCTCCTTCCCTCGTTCCTCCCTCCAACAAAGGAAGTATGGAGGGCCAGCCCCCTAGCTCCAACGAAGGAGGGGTTCGGGAGTCGGGCGAATATCGAGTACTCACTGTGCGCTCGCGCCTCCACTCTCGGGGGGCTGGGGATCCGGGACTGGAGGGGGCAGCGAGGCCGCGGGCTGCTAGACGCTCACCGTCGTGTCTGTGGCGAGTAAGCGCGCGCAGGCCTGGACGGGCAGGCAACCAAATGAGGGTCTTGCCTCGTCCTTCCACCTCTGGGAAGGGCAGAGATGATTGGCAGAGTTGGGGGTCGGAGAGGACCACTCAGGCTGCCACCTCCCCCGCGGTTCTCGGCCCAGGGAGCTGCACGTCCATCGCCCCCACCGCTGCTGTTCGTCTGGCTTCTCTGGGGCTGGGAGTACTTTCCTACACTCCAGAGAATCCACCCAATCAGAGAGCCAAGCCCGCCGCCCTCCCCCGGGGCAAGGCTTCGGCCTACAATGCATCCGGGTGTCACGCCCGTTTTTTCTGGGGGGCCACCGCACCAGGCTGCGTCGTGGTGGGAAGGACACACCACCCAGAGCTTTTGCGAGGGGAACCACACATTTGAGTGAAGCAGAGGCTTTGGTGACACGTGAACACACCTAAGACACAGTACACAGGTCTCTGCACTGGTCATTCTGAGTCGTGAACTAGGCTCAGTCTAGCTAGTGGTCTCCTTGCAGAGATTTCTTCTGTGCATTGATCTTCCCCAAACATCACAATAAATCACTTGCAGCTCAAAAGCCACCAGTGGCACTCCATTGTCTCCCAGAGATCAGGTTAAGGAGCTGGGCATTTGAGATTCTTCTTCACAATCTTACCCCACATTTCCAATCTTAGCTTCCTCATGCAAACTCTATACTGAAGTGTTTCCCAACCTTAATTACACCATAGAATCATCTGGGGAGCTTAAAACACACACGCGCACGCGCGCGCGCGCACACACACACACACACACACACACACACGCCAATGTTGGGTTCCTACTCCCAAATTGTCTAATCTGTATGGGTATGTCATGGGCATGAGGATTTTTTTTTTTTTTTTTAGACAGAGTCTGGCTCTGTCACCCAGGCGATTCTCCTGCCTCAGCCTCCCAAGTAGCAGGGATTACAGGCACCCTCCACCACGTCCAGCTAAATTATTTATGTTTTTAGTAGAGACGGGGTTTCACCATGTTGGACAGGTTGGTCTCAAACTCCTGACCTCATGTGATCCACCTGCCTCGGCCTCCCCAAATGCTGGGATTACAGGTGTGAGCCACCACGCCCACCCACATCAGGATTTGTGAAAGACGATAACGTGTGCAAAGTTGGGGAATCACTGCTAGCCTCCAAATAGCTGGGCTACTTGCTATTTCCCAGACATCATTGGTCCGTTCAATTTTAGGAGACTTTCCATATCCTTCCTCCAATGCTTTTCCCAACAACCTCCAATTTTATATTTAGGAAATCCCATGCCGCCTCCTCTAGCATACTGCTTTCTGTTTGTGGTTTTTGGTTTTGTTCAGTTTGGGTTTTGGTTGGTTTGGTTTGGTTTGGTTTTGGGTTTGGGTTTTTTGGCTGTTGGGCAGGGTTGGTTTTGGAGATACTTTTGTTTTGGTTTTGGGTTTGTTTTTTTCTTTTTGTTTTGGGGTTTGTTTTGTTTTGTTGTTGTTGTTGTCAACTGCAAGGAGTCTACTTCCAGAAAGCCTAACCAGGTTCTTACATCAAAAAAAGCAAGCCAAGGAATTGGTGAAGGAGAGAAGGATTTAAAAAAACAAAAAAAAAGGTCCTTCTGCACTTTGACCACTCTTTCACAAGTTTTCATAAGTATCTCAGAATTTTGTTGTATATCTTCTTTTGATATCTTCACCATAGTCCTCAAAAGTCACATCAATGTTACCTTCCTTTTTAAAATTATTTATTCTCTGTCTTCTATTCTTATATTTTTATCAGTTATACATTCACAGTTAAAAGAGCAGGCCCCAGCAGGGTGCAGTGGCTCATGCCTCTAGTCCCAGCACTTTGGGAGGCCCAGGTAGGCAGATCACCTAGTCAAGAGTTAAAGACCAGCCTGACCAACATGGTGAAACCCTATCTCTACTAAAAATACAAAAATTAGCTGGGTGTGGTGGCACATGCCTGTAATCCCAGCAACTACGGAGGCTGAGGCAGGCAAATCACTTGAACCTGGGAGGTGGAGGTTGCAGTGAGCCAAGATCGTGCCACTGCACTCCAGCCTGGGCAGCAGAGCAAGACTCCATCTCAATTAAAAAAAAAAAAAAAAAAAAAAAAAGAGCAGTCTCCTTTTTCCCTTCCACCTGACTCTTTCCCTAGAAACAACCACTTTCACATCTTTTAGCTGATTATTTTGATGCCTATGCTCATGTTTCTAAATAACATTTATATTGCTACTTCTCATTGTTAGGGCTTTTTTCCCCTCAGTTTTATGCATCATCAGGTAAAATTTTTGAGACTGTGCTTGTCTGAAAACCTTTATCCTTGATATATCTTGGCTGGGTATAAAATTAGCAGCTAGAAATCATTTTCTACTGGGTGTAGTGGCTCACACCTTGAACTCTTGACCTCAGGCTGTCTGCCCTCCACGGAGGATGGATCTGCAGAGGCAGAGGTTGCAGTGATCCAAGATCATGCCACTGCACTCCAGCCTCAACAACAGAGGGGAAACAAAATAGAAATCATTTTCCTTCAGAATTCTGAAGCTATTATTTCAGTGACTTCTAGGTTCCAGTACTGCTGTTGAGAATTCTGAAAACATTCAATCACCAATTTTTTTTTTTTTTTTTGAGACCAAGTCTTGCGTTGTCACCCAGGCTGGAATGCAATGGTGTGTGATCTTGGTTCACTACAACCTCCGCCTCCTGAGTTCAACTGTCAATCACAAATCTTTTCATAGGACCTCTTCTTTTCTTAATCTCTGGAAGCATGAAGAATCTTCTTTTCCTCCATAGTGTTTTGAAATTACACAATGATCTGCTTTGATGTGGGCCCATTCATTGATTCCACTGGGTACTGAGTGGGTTCTTTCAGTCTCAACACTCAAGCTCTTCAGTCTGGGAAAATATCTTGAATTATTTTATTGATGATTTCTTTTCCATTTTCTTTCTTTCTTTTTTTTAAAAATCCTGTTATTCAAAGAGCTGGGCGCGGTGGCTCATGCCTGTAATCCTAGCACTTTGGGAGGCTGAGGTGGGTGGATCACCTGAGGTCAGGAGTTCAAAACCAGCCTGGCCATCATGGTGAAACCCCATCTTTAAAAAAAAATAATAAAATAAATAAAATCCTATTATTCAGATATTGAACTTCCAGGACTGATCTCTGTGATATAGTTGCTTAATTTTCAAATCACTTCTTTCCTATTTTCCATCTTTTTTGGCCTTTTGTGCTCTAGTTTCTGGGACAGCCTCTCAACTTTATATTCCACTTCTTAATGAGTTTTTTTGTTTCTGATATCATACTTAAGCTTTTCTGAGAGCTCTTTTTTATTCTATGAGCATTCCTTTGTTGAAGTACCCCATTGTCTTTTCATGATTGCGTATCTTTTATCATCTTGCAGATGTGAATAGGATTTTTTTTTCCTTCTGCATAGGCTCTGTTCTCCAAGATTCTCTTTCTGATTCTGTTTTATGTTTTGTTCCCCTTTTTATGGATTTTCCTCAGATGCTTAGCTACTCATTACCAACACAGGGGAACAAGATATCCATCAGCAAAGAACTGACTGAATAAATTATGGTACATCCACATTGTGGGAAACTATGGAGCTGTACTAAGAAATGAGAAGTATATGAGCTGGGCCTGATGGCTCACACCTGTAATCCCAGCACTTTGGGAGGCTAAGGCAGGCGGATCACCTAAAGTCGGGAGTTCCAGACCAACTTAACCAACATGGAGAAACCCCGTCTCTACTAAAAATACAAAATTATCCGGGCATGGTGGCACATGACTTTAATCCCAGCTACTCTAGAAGCTGAGGCAGGAGAATCGCTTGAACCTGGGAGGCGGAGGTTGCAGTGAGCCAAGATCGCACCGTTGCACTCCAGCCTGGGCAACAAGAGCAAAACTCCATCTCAAAAAAAAATAAGAAAAGAAATGAGAAGTATCTCTATGTAAGACTGTGGGCTGAAGGCTAGGAAATATTGCTAAGTGAGAAAAATCTAGAGAACAGTGTTTGTAGAATGCTACCTTTGAAGTAAGAAGAAGTGGATATTTTTATGTCTTTGCTCATGATTTCTGAAAGAAACAATGGAAAGAAAACCAAAAATGAAACACATGGTTATAAGAAGGAAAGGAGTAGAGGAGGCCAGGAGGGAAGCTGGGCTTCTTTAAATATGCCTTGTTTTATAGTTTTAGGTTCATAACCGTGTATGCATTTAACATAATTGAGAAGTTGTATTTAAGTTTTAAAAAGCGGTTCCTAAATTTGAAAACAAATTTAGACAAACTAAACTGTATATCAAGTAGATAGCATAACTACACAAAGATTATTTCAAGTGACATTAAGACACAATATTTTGACTACAGGGATGTACACTAAGGGAAAAATAATAAACAATAAAAATATTAAATTTAATAGTTATATTTTTACTAAGTAATACTGATACACTGCTTTTTTTTTTCTTGAGACAGAGTCTCGCTCTGTTGCCCAGGCTGGAGTGCAGTGGCATGATCTCGGCTCATGGTAACCTCCACCTCCCAATTCTCCTGCCTCAGCCTCCTAACTACCTGGAATTACAGGCGTGTGCCCCACACCCGGCTAATTTTTGTATTTTTAGTAGAGATGGGGTTTCACCATGTTGGTCAGGCTGGTCTCAAACTCCTGACCTCATTATCCGCCCGCCTCGGCCTCCCAAAATGCTGGAATTACAGGAATAAGCCATGCACCCAGCCACTGGTACACTATTTTTAAAACATTTATTTAAAAATATTACTTGGTAATGAGTATAAATTAGAATAAGCAAATAATTATGACAATGTGTCATTCAAAACCAGTATTTTTAATATAAGAGAAAAATACAAATATAAAATCAAAGTTGAGGGAAAAAATCTATAATCTGAAAACTGAATTAGAAATACCAGCATGGACTCATGATTTATGTCCTGCTCTAGTCCTTCTGTCCATCTTTGATATGATGTGGTGTTACTGGGCTCATTAACAATGTGCACCTCTGGCACCCAGAAAGTGATCTCTGAACAGCATTCTCCTCTACAAGAAACCAAGGCTCTAAAGAAAACTACTGAGTCTAAGTCTGGGGCAGAAATGTACAAGTTGAGTCTAGGACATTTTGTTGTTCCAGAAAGCGAAGAAATTACCAAAGAGTAATGGGCTTGTGTCCAAAGATCCTGCAAGCGGACTTCCACTGTTCAAACATGAGAAATTAAGCATTAAAAAGAAAAATCAGGCCAGGCGCGGTGATTTGACTAATCCCATGCCTGTAATCCCAGCACTTTGGGAGGCTGAGGTGGGGAGGGATCACTTGAGCCCAGGAGTTTGAGACCAGCCTGGGCAACATGGAGAAACCCCATCTCTACAAAAAATACAAAAATTAGGCCGTGCACAGTGGCTCATGCCTGTAATCCTAGCGCTTTGGGAAGCCGAGGTGGGCAGATCAGCTGAGGTCAGGAGTTCGAGACCAGCCTGGCCAACATGGTAAACCCTGTCTCTACTGAAAATACAAAAATTAGGCAGGCATGGTGGTGTGCGCCGATAATCCCAGCTACTCGGGAGGCTGAGGCAGGAGAATTGCTTGAATCCAGGAGGCGGAGGTTGCCATGAGCCGAGATCCCGCCATTGCACTCCAGCCTGGATAACAAGAGCAAGACTCTGTCTCAAAAAAAAAAAAAAAAAAGAAAAATCATTTCTCTAATTATGTCATTCTTTCTGCATTTATTAGCTGGAATTCTTTTATAAAGAACTGTCCATCTACAATCATTTGGTTACCCCCAAAACTAGTTCATATAGAAAAAGTGGGGTAAATGCTTTGCTCTCTTTATTTACCAGTTTCATAATGAGTTGGTACCCTAGAATTTAGCAAAGTCTCTAAATCACTCATGGATTTTAAAAGATACAGTTGGTGTACTTTAATCATTACAGTCATTTTTTTCTTTTTCTGAATGCTCTGATTTCCCATATTCAAAAAGCGGGAGCCCATCTCGTCAGTGATTATCAGTGGAGCAAAAAACACTAGGAGAAAGGAGAGATCTGGCTGGGGTTTCTTAAAATCTCATTTACCAACCCCAACATCATTAAAAGTGGGACAGCCAGATTTTATGTGCTTCCTGTGTGATGCAAAAGGAAGTACACAGCAACATGAATGAGAAACTTTTACCCAAAAATATTGAATCTGAATTTAAGCAAGGCTCTGAACTAGAAGTTCTTAACCAGAAATCCATACACAGAAGTTGGGAAGTCTGTGAATCTGAATAGGAACATAATTATCATCTTCATCTGCACTATTCTTTAACTGAAATTTTGCATTGCATTCAATTATGTATGTAGGCAAAAACAAATAAAAAACTAAAACTACAATAAAAGCAGTATCCAAGGCTTTGTCAACAATAGAAATTATAGATTCTTTTATATTCCATTACAGTGTTATGGATACCTCAGAATATTGTTTTTGTTCTTACCTACTTTATAACTTTTAGACCAACTGTTAGATCTTACTGTTTAATATATTAATAAAGAAGACATGTCACAAATTAGTTTTTAAAAATATGTTGAGAATTATAGTTCAACATAAACAGTTTTCTCTGTAATCCAATGCTTTTCATTTTATTCATTTAAAAATATTATCTTGAGCAGGGGTCTATAGATGTCATCAGATTGCTAAAAGGTTCATAACACATAAAAGGTTAAGAATCCATACTCTGGATCTATCAGTTCTAATTTTTGCATTTTTAATAGAGATGGGGTTTCACCATATTGGCCAAACTGATTTTGAACTCCTGGCCTCAAGTGATCTGTCTGCCTCGGCCTCCCAAAGTGCTAGGAATACAGGCATGAGCCAATGTGCCCAGCCCATTTCCCACTTTTCTAATAGCGTTCCAGCTTCCAGGCTTTTTTTTTTTTTTGAGACAGAGTCTCGCTCTATCACCCAGGCTGGAGTGCAGTGGCACGATCTCGGCTCACTGCAAACTCCACTTCCCGGGTTTAAGCAATTCTGCCTCAGCCTCCCAAGTAGTTGGGATTACAGGCACGCGCCACCATGCCTGGCTAACTTCCAGGCTTTTGTTGCTGTTTCCTTCCCTCCTGTTCTTCCTCTCCATATGCCTTTTCTTTCTTTCTTTTTTTTTTTTTTTTTTTTTTTTGAGACAGAGTCTTGCTCTGTCGCAAGGTTGGAATGCAGTAGCGTGATATTGGCTCACTGCAGCCTCTGCTTCCTGGGTTCAAGTTATTCTACTGCCTCAGCCTCCCAAGTACCTGGGACTACAGGCACCCGCAACCATGCCCAGCTAAGTTTTGTATTTTTAGTAGGACAAGGTTTCACCATGTTGGCCAGGATAGTCTCAATCTCTTGACCTCGTGATCTGCCCACCTCAG
>CAUYLG010059080.1:0-40820 GCA_963573385.1 Cacajao melanocephalus
GATGAACCAGACTCCCCCAGACTGGAAGTGGCATTGGAGACACTTCTTCTTCTCCTTCTCCTCCTCCTTCTCCTCCTCCTTCTCCTCCTCCTTCTCCTCCTCCTTCTCCTCCTCCTCCTCCTTCTCCTCCACCTACTCCTACTCCTCTTCCTCCTTCTCCTCCTCGAACTCCCCACCTCAGGTCATCCGCCTGCCTCAGCCTCCCAAAGTGCTGGGATTACAGGCGTAAGCCACTGCACCCGGCCTGAAAGTATTTTAAAATATTTACTATTGTTTTGTGAATCTAGGTTGGATTCATTGTTACATATTAATTATTATCATATTCCTATTTCTCTTCTGATTTAAAAAGACATGAATAGTAAACCATTTTTATGGACCACTAAACTTATTGGGGACCTTGATACTGTGCCTAATGGGTAAACTGGCCCAGCCTGCAGCTCAACTTTACCCACCAGATAATACAAAATATAAGGTGGCCACCACCAAGCACGTGCTTCAGAAAGACAGGCTGTAGGATGCCAGAAGTGGAAGAGGTCAGGGAGGGGGCTCTAGGGGAGATGGCACAAGCAGAGCCCTAAGCGGCTGAGCAGGACTGAATTGATGGATCAGAAAAGGCATCTGGACTGGGGAGAGATCCTGAGAGGGGACAGACAGGGAGGGAGGAGCGTGCAGGAAGTGCACAGAGAGCAGAGGCAGCCGGAGTTCCAGTGGCCCTCAAAGCTGGCCCTGGAGGTCATTCGGGGTCTTTCCAGCAGCCCCACCCCACTTATGTACCTAATCTCTCCCACTGCCACTCATAGGGATGTTGAGGTGGGTGAACCCTTAGATAGCCACCAGACCAACCACTGTTTATTGAGCACTGACTGGACCTAGGCACATGAAGCACTTTCTCATTATCTCATTTTATGGATGAGCAAATCAGGGTTCTGGGAGTTAAGTAACTTGTGCACAAACAGCTAGGAAGAGGCAGAGCTGCATTCTTACGCAGGGCTGTCTGACCAGAGCTCCGAGCTCCTGCCACTCTGCCATACCATCCCTCTGAGGGGCTGAAGGAGCCCCACCCAGTCACTTGGCAGATGGGAAGACTGAGGCCCACAAAGGAGACAGGATTGGTTCAGTATCACAGGAGTTTTTCAACAGAATTGGGACTAGAACCCAGGTATCCTGGCTCCAGCCCAATGCCCCAGCCAGCAGCTGGGAAGATCCAGTGCCTTCTGAATGATCACATTGGTGTCATCAGACCTTCCCAGCCTCTCAGCCTCAGAAAACACAGAGCTCATTTCCACAATGACCTTGTCCCCTTCTTGGCCACTCCCTCCTATCCCGCTTCTCCAGGCAGTTTCCTAAAGACCTGGTTTCTCTGAGTCAGATGGAGAGAATCCTTTGGGAGGTTCTTGGAGAGCTAGGGGGGCCTTTCTTCCTGTTGTTCTCCCAACCCCCACTCCTTGCCTGAGGGGCAGGCTCATCAGGGACAGAATAGGCTCCTCTGTGTCCCAAACCCATCCCTCCAATTCAAGAAGTGCCTGCCTCCCAGGCGGGCTGTGCAGATGTTATCATGGGCATGAGCTGACTCACCCTTTGACATCTAAGCCCGCTGGGCAGGAACGCAGCTTTGGGCGCCACAGTCTTCCAGGACTATAGACACACTGAGACAGTCCCAGGGCGGGGCAGCAGGAAGGCAGGGGGCCTCCATGCTGTGTCCCTGGGTGGAAGTGCAATGAAGATGATAAAGGGTTGGGGGGTGGTCCTCAAACTGCATTTGAATTCACGGGTGAAAGTGACAGGGTGGAGATCTATTCAATCCAAGATCTAATCGTAGTCTCTCAATAGTGTGGAAGTAGAAGCTGGGCAGGGATGTTGGGAGGAGATTCATGTACTAGGTAGATATGCAGGAATTTATGGTTGTATGGACTGGAGTGCTTTAGGAAGCCCTACACCTTTTACTCTTCTCATTTTCTAAGGAGGCAACATGCCTGAGTGGCAGGAAAGATCATACGCTTTGAAGCCAAAAAGTCCCTGTTTAAATATCTGGTTTTCTTCACTTACTAGCTAAATGACCCTTCACCTCTCTGTAACTTAGTTTTTCTTCTCCTGTAAATGGGGATAGAAACAACTACAAGATTCTGTTGTGAGAATTAAGTAATGTGATGCCTTTAAAGGTCCTAGCAACAAATGAGTTTCTCTTCCCGTTTTACAGGGGGAGAAAACAGAGTTTTGGAGCTGTTACGCCTCCTACTTGCCCAAGGTTAAATGGCTGGTAGCCTTAATTGATTTAGAATCAGAACACAATTGGGCACAGTGGCTCACACCTGTAATTCTAATACTTTGGGAGGCCGAGGTGGGCAGATCACTTGAGTCCAGGAGTTCAAGACCAGCCTGGCCAACATGGGAAAGCCCTGTCTGTAAAAAAAAATTTAAAAATTACCTGGATGTGGTGCCACATGCCTGTGGTCCCAGCTGCTCCGGAGGCTGATTGCTTGAGCCTGGATGGCGGAGGCTGCAGTGAGCCGAGATTGCACCACTGCACTCCAGCCTGGGTAACAGAGGGAGACCATGTCTCAAAAAACAAACAAATCAGAACCCAGGTCTCTTTAATCCAAAGAATGTAGCTTATCTGACTAATCCCATTTACTGAGCACCTACAACATGCCTGAGCTGAGTGGTGTCTCACTGAGTAGCTGCTCTACGACCAGGTACAATTATCTGCATCATACAGATGCGTCTCTGATGATTATAACAGTTGCTCAGGGTCTCACAAGTAAAGAATTGGAATTCCAATTCGGGTCTGCGTCCCAAGCCCATACTCTTAACCAGGAGTTGGCAAATTATTGCCTGTGTGCCAAATCCTGTCCACAGCTCATTTTTGTGGATAAAGTTTTATTGAAAACAGCCATGCTCATTTGTTTATGTATTGCCCCTGACTGGCTTTTGAACTAGAATAATGGAGCTGAGTCACTGCAAACAGACCCTGTGACTCACAAAGTTGGAAATATTTGCTCTCTGGTTATTTACCAAAAACGTTTACCCACGCCTACCCTTTTTTTTTTTTTTTTTTTTTTTTTGAGACGGAGTCTCACTCTGTCTCGGCTCACTGCAACCTCTGTCTCCCAGGCTCAAGCAATTCTCCTGCCTCAGCCTCCCGAGTAGCTGGGACTACAGGTATGTGCCACCACGCCTGGCTAATTTTTTTGTGTTTTTAGTAGAGACAGGGTTTCACCATGTTGGTCAGACTGGTCTCAAATTCCTGACCTCAAATGATCTGCCCGCCTCAGCCTCCCAAAGTGCTGGGATTACAGGCTGAGCCAATGCGTCCAGCCTGCTTTTGCCTGCTTTTAATCACCATTTTATAGTTTTTCTTAAGAATTTTAAAATAGTATCTGCTTAATACCAAGGCACATTTTCAGGCAGGAGGCAAGTAAGTACTCAGAGTGATTCCTGGGATAGACAGAGGTTCCACTCCTGCCTGGTGTATTTTCCACCCTTCTTTCGTCTCCCTCTAAGCAGATCTTGGTCAAGGGGACGCTTCAGGTAAAATAAAGACAAAGGCAGTGTGTCAAGCATGTTAACAGCCCCCTGTGTTTTGCAATTGTACTCTATGATACAATCAAGAGGATTGTAGTGTTTTTTATTTAACAGTTTTTAATTTATTTTTATTTCTTTTGAGATAGAGTCGACTCGCTCTGTTGCCCAGGCTGGAGTGCAGTGGCTCGATCTCAGCTCACTGCAACCTCGGCCTCCCAGGTTCAAGAAACTCTTCTACCTCAGCCTCCTGAGTGGCTGGGATTACAGGTGTGCCACCACCACGACCGGCTAATCTTTTTGGATTTTTAGTAGAGATGGGATTTCGCCAGGTTGGTCTTGAACTCCTGACCTTGTGATCTACCTGCCTCAGCCTCCCAAAGTGCTGGGATTACAGGCCTGAGCCACTGTGCCCAGCCAACAATTTTTTATTATTTTAAGTGATTTTTAATTTTATTATTTTTTGATATTTACGTTTTTTTTTTTTTTTTTTTGAGACAGTGTTGCTATGTTGCCCAGGCTGCAGTGCAGCGGCTCAACTAGAGCCCACCGTAACCTCAAACTGCTGGACTCCAAATCCACCTGCCTCAGGCTCCCTAGTAGCTGGGACTGTAAGCATGGGCCACAGCGCCAGGGTTTTGTTTTTGTTTATTTTTCTTTTGTAGAGTCAGTTTTGCTATATTGCCCAGGCTGATATCAAACTCCTGGCCTCAAGTGATCCTCTTGTCTTGGCCTCTCAGATATTGACTATTTTTAAATTAATGCTATTTATGCTGGATGTGGTGGCTCATGCTTGTTATCCAGCACTTCGGGAAGTTGAGGCGGGAGGATTGTTTGAGGCTAGGAGTTTGAAATCAGCCTGGGAAAAATAGGGAGACCTCATCTCTACTAAAAATTAAACAAACAACAAAAAAAGTGTGGTGGCATTCACCTGTCATCCCAGCTACTTGGGAGGCTGAGGCAGGAGGACAGGAGGATTGCTAGACCCCGGCAGGTTGAGGCTGCGGTAAGCTATGATTGAGCCGCTGAACTGCAGCCTGGGCAACAAAGCAAGATCCTGTTTGAAAAAAATGCTATTTATTATTACTGTATCAGAGCTATATCTTTTCTCCTTTTAAATATATGATCTACACTATGAATGTATAAAACCTCAGGAATCCTTCCTTCCCTAAGTGAGCAAGCAAGATTTTTAGCTCTAATCAGGGAGATGGATTTTGATCTATAGAAATTAAAGGAACAGATTCAGTGAACAAAAAAATATGTAGCCTCAATAAGTCTGAGCAGAAAGAGCACTGGACTGGGGGTGAAGAGACCTTGCTTCTATATACAGCTTCATCTGTGTGATTTGGGTTGCTCATACCCTCCTATTCTTGTTTACCCTTCTGTAAAATAAACCTATTGGGCCAGATGACTGCTAATGGCTTTTTCTAGTGTACTGTTGTATTTGCATAAAAACCTACCAAAATAAAGCCTTTGGGGATAGTTTTGCCTAGACACAGGGGCTTAACAGAGATGACCTCTGACCCCGCAACTGGATTCTCTGTTCTGAATCTAGCAGTTCCTTTGGGGATAGTCTTCATGCACCAGGCACCTTACCAATCATTTCTGGTTGTGTCACAGGATACAGGACTCTTTTATCAGAGGAAGGGGGATTTAGTTCTGATGAGGGTAGAGTGTTTCTGGCGGGGCAGTGGGCCAGAGGACGCCACAGTTGGTCTCCATGATGGGAAGGAGGTGGAAGCCAGGGAAGGGAAACTGACCTGTCCCCTTGACCTCGAGATGGCTCTATCAGAGTGCTGGGGGGCAGCACAGGAAGGACATGTCAACACTGTGAGGGGCACGGGGTCCCCACCTTCCAGCTAATCTCTATCACCAGTACCCAAAGTGAAAACACTGTGGCCTTTATTTAATATCATTTCTTACAATTTGATAGGCACAAGAGAATTGTATAGTTTTTAAAATTTGCTTCTATTTGATCCTTCTAAGATTTAACTATTTTTTTTTCACTATTTGTATTTTTACTTCTGTAAATGGATTATTTGTGGCCTTTGCTGTGATTTTTTTTTCTAGAGCAGTATTTGTCTTGTTATTTTTGTTACATACTTTTTGTGTTATTTTGAGGTTGCATACTTAATATGTAAATATGTCTTTTGTTTTGTCAAGCTTTTACCAAAGCAAACAAAAGTGAGTGTAACATGAAAATGTTAGAAAATAGCCTTCCCTTCCTTCTCTGTAGTTGGTAACTGCCATCACTTTTGCTATACTTGTACAAACACTCAAACATAATTATATATATATACATTATATATAATTGTATATGTATGTGTCTGTGTGATACACACACACACACACACACACACACACACACACACACATCTTTTTCCTTTTTATAAAAGTAGAAACATACCTTATCTTTTAACCTGAATTTTGTTTTGGGTTTTTTTTGAGGCAGGGTCTTGCTCTTTCGCCCAGGCTGGAGTGCAGTGGGACGGTTGTGACTCATTGCAGCCCTGCCTTTCGGGCTCAAGCTATCCTCCCACCCTAGTCAGCCTCCCGAGTAGCTGGGACTAGAGGCACATGCTACTACACCTGCCTAATTTTTGTTCTGTAGAGACAGGGTTTCACCATATTGCCCAGGCTGGTCTCGAACTGGGCTCAAGCAATCCACCCACCTTAGCCTCCCAAAGTGCTGGGATTACAGGTGTGAGCCACCGTGCCCGGCCTAAAATTTGTTTTTTCAAAATTCTAATTTTTTTTTTCCTGTTTATTTGAGACAGTGTCTCACTCTGTTGCCCAGGCTGGAGTGCAGTAGTGAGATCTTGGTTCACTGCAGCCTCAGCCTCCGGGGTTCAAGCGATTCTTGTGCCTCAGCCTCCTGAGTAGCGGGACTACAGATGCATGCCACCCCCGGCTTATTTTTGTATTTTTTGTAGAGATGGGGTTTTGTCATGTTGGCCAGGCTGATCTCAAACTCCTGACCTCAGGTGATCCACCTGCCTCGGCCTCCCAAAGTGCTGGAATTACAGGCGTGAGCCACTGTGCTTGGCCAAAATTCTTTATTTTAAACTGAACTAGTCCTCTCTTAGATTCTTATTCCTGTTCTGCATTTTATAAACTCTTTCTTGTTGTCCTCACTTCAAGAGTTAGGCAAGCATCACTAGGTCAATTTTACAGGTTAGAGAAATGGAAGCTCAGGGAGGAAAAGTAACGCTTTGGCACTGGGATTAAGGCCCTGGAAACCTGATGCTGTAGGAGCATCCTTCTCTATGTGACTGAATGAGACTTCTGCCCCTAAAGTCACCCCTCTGAGGTACATACGCTGGAGTTTTGGGATGGAGTACAGTGGTGGGAGAAAGTGTCAGCACTAAGCGGGTGAATGAAGGAAGAGAAATTCAAAGTATCCCCAAGTTCTATTCATTCAGTCCCTAATGTGCTAGGTGATCTTGGGGCAAGTTGTTTGCCCTGACTGTGCTCCCTGTGCTTGCCTGTGAAATGAAGGCTTTGGCCTAACCAGAGGATTCCAAACAATGCCCTTTAGGGCTCTAGGGGAGCCCCCACATGTTACAGCTCCTCAAAAATGAACACAGAGAGGCATATTCAGGGATGCTTGTGCTTGTGTTGGTGAAAAGTTATTATTATTATTATTATTTGAGATGGAGTCTTGCTCTGTCATCCAGGTGGGAGTACAGTGGCATGATCTCAGCTTACTGTAACCCCTGCCTCCCAGGTTCAAGTGATTCTCCACTTTCAGCCTCCCGAGTAGCTGGGATTACAGGCATGTGCCACCACACCTGGCTAATTTTTGAATTTTTAGTAGAGATAGGGTTTCACCATGTTGGCTAGGCTGATCTTGAACTCCTGACCTCTTGATCCACCAGCCTTGGCCTCCCAAAGTGCTGGGATTACAGGCATGAGCCACCATGGCTGGCCCAAAAAGTTATTAATAGAAGCAATTGACACATCCACCAGGGGCTGGGCACGGTGGCTCACACCTGTAAGTAATCCCACCACTTTGGGAGGTTGAAATGGGCAGATCACCTAGGATTGGGAGTTCAAGACCAGCCTGATCAACATGGAGAAAACTCGTCTCTACTAAAAACACAAAATTAGCTGGGTGTGGTGGCACATGTCTGTAATCCCAGTTACTTGGAAGGCTGAGGCAGGAGAATCACGTGAACCTGGGAGGCAGAGGTTGCGGTGAGCCGAGATCGTGCCACTGTACTCCAGCCTGGGCAATGAGAGCAAAACTCCGCCTCAAAAAAACAAAAAAGGCATATCCACCAGGAGTGGGTGGGTTAAATGGATTGAATCATTCATTTATTCATCTCTTCATTCATTCATTCATTCATTCAGTAGTTATTAACTACTGCCAGGCTCTGTTTTAGACATTGGGAATCGGTGAACAAAATAGACCAACTTTCCACTTTCTTGGAGCTTACCTGGAAGGCAGGTCTGCCCAGTCTTGAGCTGTATTCCGAGGAGGTGAAAGGAGATGGATACTGGTGTTCCAGCATGGGTGTGTCTCCAGGCCCCAGGGTTGAGTGGTGGAAGGAAGGTGCCACACCCAGTGTGAGATGACTCCTTTAAAAACATCCCATTTCCTAGAGGACAAGTCTGTGTGTGTGTATCTGTGGGTAGACAGGCATATGAAGACGGGCTGTGGAAGTGTTGGGGATACATCCCCAAGTGATGGTGTGGCCTCTGGAAAGAAAGGGGAATAGTTCAGGGTGAGACTTGTCTGGGGCATTTTAACTTCATCAGCATTTTTTTTTAAAACAAGGAAGACACATTCAAGTATTGTTTGCAGTTAAAACAATTTTTTAAAATTTAAAATAAACTTAGGTCCAGAGAGAAGGGAAGGACAAAGATAAACTAATAGGTTTTAATTTCTTGAAGTCCTTCAAAATCTAACATGGTCAGGTTCTACCCAAAGCTAGGAAGCATCTCAGTTTGAGGATCAGAGATTTTAAATTAAACAAACCCATGTTTATCATTGGCTGGGTCCAAGAGCAAGCCTGGCCTCACCATCTAGACAGCAGCCACTGCTTTCAGCTGAACAGCTGCTTCCTTCCTTAGCTACTTAGAATCCTGCCTCAGCAGAGCTGGAAGGGAACACCTCCCCCAGCGCTTATTTTGCAAATGGGGAAACTGAGGCGCAGACATTGTGACTTTTTAATTTGCCAAGGGCTCAATTAATGGCAGGGCCTGAATTACAAACTGGGAAGGAAGCCTGCCCTGCTTCCAGATTCTGGAGGGGAGGAGGAAAGGAGGAGAGGAGAGTGCGGGTGCCATCTGCCCCTCTCCCACTGGAAGCTCCAGTGATGGGTCCTGGTGTCCAGCACATGCTGAAAGGAAGCCTTGTCAACATGGAAGGAGATCAAGGCGGGCAGGGGGTGCTGAAACCTCCTGTTGGGTCCAGAATCTCTGAAGAGATAGGGACGCCTCCGCCGCTGCCTCTACCCCCCTCCTTGAGCTCTCTCCGCTCGAATTCCGAGGGGCTTTGGAATCACTAGACTGTCTCCCGCTCCCAGGAAACCCCCGGCTTTAGTGGAGCCAGGAGGCTGGCTATCCATCATCCTTATCTCCTGGCTGTGGCGGCCCCAGGTCCCTGGCCTGGATGGGCCCAGGGGGCCAGGAGGGGCTGGGGGGCACGGATAACAGGAAAAGCAGCTGTCCCCTGGGGGAACTTCAAAGTGCCTGGAGCTGAAATTTATGTGCGGAGGAGCTTACATTAGGGGCCAGGGGGCCATTCTTTCCACAAATATTGATTGAGTGCCTACTGTGTGCCAGGCACTAGGTTAGGGGACTCTATGGAACCAGAGATTTTGTTGTTTGTTGGGTTGCTATGTCTACCTCAGTAGGTTAGGTTTGATGCATGGATCAATTCAATGATTCATTAAGTGTTTATTAAACATCCACTATATGCTGGGGGTTTCTGGGGACCCAAGGCTGCTGGAATGGTTAAATGAATCTGTGGGTGGGGTTTGATATCTGCTAACACAGTGGTTAAGAGCTTTGGAGTCAGGCAGACTGGGTCTCAGCTTTCTCAGCTGTAAAACGGGGATAAGAATAGCACCTATCCGGTAAGGGCTTGGGAGAAGAGGAAACAAAAGGAGATATTCTAGGTGAGAAGCTTAGCCCATGCCTGGCAGATGGTCCTGTCACAGCAACAGCAGAGATTTTTGTGACTGCAGTGGATTGACACAAGTACTTGTTTATTTAATATTTATTGAGTACCTGCTATGTGCTGTGCCTCTAGGAGGGTTGACCAGGCAGCTTGACTTGGAAGGGTTTGCAAGAGCCCCTTCCTTTCCCCTTGGGTCTCTCCTCAGCCGGGGCTTTGAGTCTCGAGGTGAAAGGGATTTGAGAAGTTGCCAAGTTCAGTGCCTCCCCTGAACCCTGTGCAAAAGCTCCTCTTCCACTCCTGCCATCTCGTCATCCTACCTCTGCTTTCACCCTGGAGTGGGCGTCTTCCTCCCTCCCCAGGGCAGCCAGGGAGGGAGGAAGACCTTTCTTCCTTGGAGCTGAGCTCTGCCTTCTGCACTTTCCCTCATTAGCCTCCTAGCTCTGTCCTCTGGACCTCACCCAAATTCTTTGAGCATCAGTTTACTCATCTATAAAATGGGAATATTAGTAGTTCCTATCCTGTAAGGTTATTGTGAGGATAAAATGAGATAAAGATTGTAAAGCATTTGGCACAATGTCTTTAATAAGTAGTAGCCAATAACAACAAATAATGATAGCTTTGGGAATCAATAAAACAGGAACAAGGAAGAGAAGAAGGAAGAAAGAAAAAGGAGAAAGGGCTGGGCGCAGTGGCTCACGCCCGTAATTCCAGCACTTTGGGAGGCTGAGGTGGGTGGATCACGAGGTCAGGAGTTTGAGACCAGCCTGACCAACACGGTGAAACCCTGTCTCTACCAAAAATACAAAATAAATTAGCCAGGTGGGGTGGCACATGCCTGTAATCCTAGCTACTCAGGATGCTGAGGCAGGAAAATTGCTTGAACCCAGGAGGCAGAGGTTGCAGTGAGCTGAGATCGTGCCATTGCACTCCAGCCTGAGCAGCAGAGCAAAACTGTCTTAAAAAAAAAAAAAAGAAAAAAGAAAAAGGAGAAGGAAGAGAGAGGAGGAGGAGAAGGAGATGAAGGAGAAAAAAAGGCTATCAGAGCTGGACATTCCAAGGTGGAAAGCAGTTCTCACTTTTGGGGGAACCTAAATTTGGCAAGAGAAAGCACACAGGAGTTCCAAGGATGCTGTCCAGCTCTGAAATCATGGAAAGGTAAAAGGGTTGGGAATGTGGAGGTATTGCACCTCTTCTCTACCCAGTGTGGGTGACATTACCATGTCCATTTCACAGATGAGCAGGCCAAGGTCCTTGAAAGTGAAATGGTTTGTTCAAGGCTTAGAGCTAGGGAGAGCTGGGCATTGCCAAGGACTATTCTCTCCCTTCCCTTCCCCAAAGCAGCAGTGGGGAGCTCCCCCAAAATACAAACTTTTGTACTTTTAGTAGAGATGGGGTTTCGCCATGCTATGAGATGTTGAATTGTGTCCCCCCACCCCAACACCAAAGTAAAATATTGAAGCCCTGCCTTAGTCTGTTGAGGCTGCTATAGAGTGGGTGGCTGAAACAGCAAACTTTTGTTTCTCCAAGTTCTGGAAGCTAAGAGGTCCACGATAAGGCACTAGCAGGTTTAGGGTCTGGTGAGGCCTGCTCCTGGTTCATGAATGACTGTCTTCCTGCTGCATCCTCACACGGTGGAAGGGCTGGGGGAGCTCCCTGGGGTCTCTTATGTGGGGGCACTAATCCCATCCAGGAGGGCTCTACCCTCTTAACCTAATCACCATCCAAAGGCCCCATTTCCTCATCCCATTACAAGGAGGGGGATATAAGTTCAACATCCGAATTTGGAGGGGACACACTATTCAGTCCAGGGCCTCAGAATGTTAACTTTATTTATTTATTTTTTTGAGATGGAATCTTGCTCTGTTGCCCAGGCTGGAGTGTAGTGGCACGATCTCAGTTCACTGCTACTTCCGCCTCCTGGGTTTAGGGAATTCTGTCTCAGCCTTCCGAGTAGCTGGGATTACAGGTGCCTGCCACTATACCCAGCTAATTTTTGTATTTTTAGTAGAGACAGGGTTTCACTATCTTGGCCAGGCTGGTCTTGAACCCCTGAGCTCGTGATCCACCTGCCTCGGCCTCCCAAAGTACTGGGATTACAGGCATGAGCCACCGCGCCCAGCCAGAATGTGACTTTATTTGGAATTAGGGTCTTCACAGAGCTAATCAAGTTAAGATGAGATCATTAAGGTGGGCCCCAGTCCAGTATGACTGGAGTCCTTATACGATGGGGAAGTTTGGACACAGAGATATGCAGAGAGGGAAGATGATGTCGAGATGCAGAAAGATGAGAAAAAATCAGGAATCACAGAAAGCAGCAGCAACGTACCAATGAGAGGGGTCTCAACAGATCCTTTTCTCACAGCCCTCAGAAGGAACCAACCTTGCCAGCACACTGACCTCAGATTTTTATCCTCCAAACGGTGCCAACTGTGGTTTAAGCCTCCGGTTCTGGGGTACTTTGTCACAGCAGTCATAGGAATCGGTACAGACAGTGTGTGGAGACCCCAGACAGCCTGTGCAGCGAGCACGGAGGGGGTCCCTGAGGCCTGCCAGCCCCGCCTGCCCCTGAGAGAGAGGCAGGTATGTGGTGTGAAGACACTTGGCTCCTTTCCAGAACCTCTGGATGCTGGGCCAAAGCTGGGGGACAGATCAGGCAAGCCCTCACCCTGATCTTTCACCTCATGGTGGCTGTCTGAGAAGGGAAAACACATTTTCCTGGTGCCTCATCATGGAAGTCCCGCTGGATCAACCTCACCTGCTGATGGGGAGGCTGCCATCCTTCGAGGACATCTGCCAGACTCAACCTCCCTGAGGCTGGGGATTTGTCAGAGATTCTGAAAATTATCAAGCTACCTATGTCCATTTACTCCTCTGTGATCCCTCCCTTCCTCCCTCTCTCCTTCCTTTCCTCCTTTCCTCCTTCCCTCCTTCCTTCCCTCACTCTGTTGCCCAGGCTGGATTGCAGTGGTGCGATCTCGGCTCATTGCAATCTCCGCCTCCCAGGTTCAAGTGATTCTCCTACCTCAGCCTCTTGAGTAGCTGAGATTACAGGCACCTGCCATCACGCCCAGCTAGTTTTTGTATTTTTAGTAGAGATGAGGTTTTGCCATGCTGGCCAGGCTGGTCTCAAACTCCTGACCTCAGGTGATCTGCCCACCTCAGCCTCCCAAAGTGCTGGGATTGCGAGCCACCATGCCTGACCATTTCTTCCTCCTTTACATTTTTCTTCTTTTCTCCTGGCTATGCTATGCAAATCCGCACTCTCCTCCACATCTCACTCTTAAGACTGCTTTCTTTCAGCTCCCCATTCTCCCAGGACACCCTCACCTGGTGGCTCTGCAGCAGAGCCCAAGGCTGACTTGGAGATGGAGGCAGGAAAAGTCTAAACTCACTACCTTGGAGCTGAGAAGAAATGATCCAGAGCTGGTTTCTCTTCCCACCTTCTAAAGAGCCCTGCTCTTGTCTCTGGCCTGGATACATGATTATATTTTGCTTTAATTGTATTAAAGCAAATGACTGTGTCCCTCTGTGGTTTCGATCAGGTCAGGGATTTGATAATGGATCCTGGCACAGTCTAGACGGGAGTCACTTTGAAGCTGCTTTTAGCAGGATGAGAACAAGCAATGTTTCCAAAGCGGCCACATTAGGCAAACAGGCCGGTGGGTCATCTTTTGGGGAGAGAGCGTGCCCTGGCTCCAGGCAGCCTGCTGACTGGACCCCTAGGCCCCTGGAGAGGGGCTGGACTACTCTCCCTGGACAGTAAGAAACTTTAAGTAGAGATATTGTATGCTTAGGCCTCCCATGATGTGAAACCTGGTCCAGGTGCCTTTTCCAGAAAGCCAGTCTTAACTGATACCACCTGGCTCAGGGCCTAAAGGTAGTATAGTTTAGCGTGAGATGTTCTGTCCTGGAGATGGAAAAAAGGTCAGATTCATAAAGGTGATGCAAAAAATAGACTCACATCCTGCAAAATTATTCTCTCTTCAATATTCCTTCAATCCTTTAGATTTCATCAAAAGGGAAGCCTCAGTGTGGTGCTAGTCTGTCTGATTTATTTATTTAGAGACAGGGTCTGGCTCTGTTGCCCAGGCTAGAGTGCAGTAGCACAATCACAGTTCACTGCAGCCTAGAACTCCTGGGCTCAAGTGATCCTTCTGCCTCAACCTCCTGATTAGCTAGGACCACAGGTGCACACCACCATGCCCAGCTACTTTTTAAAAATTTTTATTTTTAAGCGATGGAGTCTGGCTATGCTGCCCAGGCTGGTCTCAAACTCTTGGCCTCAAGTGATCCTCCTGCTTTAGCCTTCCAAAGTGCTGGGATTATGGTGCCAGGCCTAGTCTGTCTTTGTTTTTTTTTCGATATGGAGTCTTGCTCTGTCACCCAGTCTAGAGGGCAATGGTGCGATTTGGGCTCACTGCAATGTCTGCCTCCCAGGTTCAAGCAATTCTCCTGCCTCAGCCTCCTGAGTAGCTGCGATTACAGGCGGCTGCCACTATGCCCAGCTAATTTATGTATTTTTAGTAGAGATGGGATTTCACTGTCTTGGCCAGGCTGGTCTCGAACTCCTGACCTTGTGATCCACTCTCATCAGCCTCCCAAAGTCCGGGGATTACAGGCGTGAGCCACCATACCCAGCCTAGTCTGTCTTTCATACCTCTCCAATGTTTGCTAATCTCCCCATCTAACAAAGAGGGCAGGCCTAGGAATCTGTGGGTGTAGATTTAGCTAGATTTTAATAACACTGTTTTCAACGAATGTATTTTCTACAGTGAAACTACATCTGTCACATGATACTAGTTTTCCCTTTATAGAAGTGAGCCGTTGTTCAAATACAATTAAGGCAAAAATTCTGAAGGATGGATGTTTAGGAGATGGTGACGTGGGGTCTCACACACAGATCTGAGGCTAGCTCTCCGCTTACCTACCATGTGGCTTCTCTGAGCCTCAGCTTCTCTGTGTAAAATAAAGTCAGTGATTCTGCTGTGTAGGGTTACGGTAAGGACTTTCTGAGAGCATGTCGGCATGCAAGCCATCTGGATGGTGCTTAGCACAGAGTCTGCAGTCTTCCTGGTGGCCCTGTTGTCCTTACAGGGGCTGCTGCTTTTGTCAGCCATTCGCAGAGCCTTTGCTGGTCCCACCGTTGAAACTGACTAAGCTCTGGGCTTCTGTGGAAACAAAAGGAACCTGGAGACCCCAGCCATGCTCTGGCTCGAGCTCCCTGGCCTGGGGCCTGTCCCATCCCCTCATGGGCTTCACTTCCCTCATCTCTCAGCAGAGACTCTGACCAAATGCTTTCTAAGATCCCTTGAAGCTCTAACTTAAGCAATAAGAGATTTGAGCAATAAGCAGGGCTTGGCAATTCCATGATAGAAGAGTCTCAATTTTACCAAATGTATTGTGTACTACTCTCGACTTACAAGCTGGTGCATGGACCAGCAGCATTGGCCTAGTGGGAGAGTGTCAGAAATGCATGCTCAGGCTGCACTCAGCTTTCCTGAATCAGAATCCGCATTTTAACAAGATGCCCAGGTGGTTTGTATGCCAATTACACACCCAGTCTGAAATGAGAATTTAAGACACTTTTAGATCTTCATAGATATTGATATATTTTCAAGGGCTTTTAAAAAAGCCTGGGCACCATGGTGAGACCCCGTCTCTACAAAATTATAGCCAGGTGTGGTGGTGTGCACCTGTGGTCCCAGCTAGTCTGGAGGCTGAGGTGGGAGGATCGCTTGACCCCAGCAAGTTGAGGCTGAGGTGAGCTGTGTTCACACCACTGCATTCCAGCCTGGCCGACAAAGTGATTCTGTCTCAAAAAACAAAGAAAGAAAGAAACCCCAGAACAGTGAGCATGTACATAATTTCCTCCCCTGCACCAAAACAATAAAGCTGTCACAAAACTACTGAACTGACTTAACCTGGTTAAGAGAGAAAATGATGTTTGTAAATCTGGTGAACAGCTTTCTTTCCAGGGAATTTTCTTTCCATGTAAATTAGGCTCCCCCACTTTCCATGGATCATATTGGCCTCTTCCCAGTGCGTGTCTCCATCATACCTGACTCCTGGAGGGTGAAGCGTGTGTGTGTGTGTGTGTGTGTGTGTGAGCTGAGTGTCTGTGTGTTGCTTAGCTAAAGCAGGGTCTTCAGCTAAGTCAGCAAAATGTCCTGGAAATAAAATAGATTCCTAAGGGCTTCAGGGTGAGATCAGGGGGAGCAGGGGGAACCCCATCTCTGATCAACCGAAGCAGTGTGTTGTGTTGTGTGGGCAAGCCAGGCATCCTGGCCTCCCAATTGGGCCCTTTTCCTGGATGGCTTCCTGCTTCTTCCTTCACACCCAGCTTCTAACCGGGCTCTGTTTCTCCCTGTCTCCAAAATGAAAGCCCCAGACACTGGGCCATCCACTTTGAAGAATTTATCCCAAATAAGTAATCATGATGTCACCAAATATCTTTTTACAAGATTGTTTTATCACATGCTGTTGGTAAAAGTGAACATGCCAGAAAAAAAAAAAAATTCAAGTGTCTAAGAATAGGGGTCTGAGGTTGCTTAGAAATGTTATTTTAGTACTACAGGCAATGCCTGGTAGCACTTACGCCCAAGAGTCCACAGATCTGGACTCCAGTGACATTTTAAGTCTATTTAGTTTCTCTAAGCCTTAGTTTCTCAGCTATAAAATGGGGATGATGATAAAACCAAATTCATTTTCTTGTGTTGAGCATCAAACAAGGACACACATGGGAAACGTTTAACACTGGGCCTGCACATGATAAGCAGGTGGTAAATGTCAGCTTGCTCTGCTGCTGTTCAGACATAAAAATGTTGTAGTCTGGGAGCGTTGGCTCACGTCTGTAATCCCAGCACTTTGGGAGGCCGAGGCAGGTGGATCACCTGAGGTCAGGAGTTTGAGACCAACCTGGCCAACATGGTGAAACCCCCATCTCTACTAAAAATACAAAAATTAGCTGGGTGTGGTGGCATGCACTTTTAAGCCCAGCTACTTGGGAGGCTGAGGCAGAAGAATTGCTTGAACCCGGGAGGCGGAGGTTGCAGTGAGCTGAGATGGCGCCACTGCACTCCAGCCTGGGTGACAGAGTGAGACTGTCTCAAAAAAAAAAAAAAAAACAAGTTGTAGATAAATATTAATGATATGAGAAGATATTTGTGACACAGCAAAATTGAAAAAAGCATTATAACTCAGCATGATACATTTTGTAAGTGTATGTGTAACTATTTGCATTTAAAATGGCGTGGAACAGTGGATATGAAGTAGAGGTGTGTTGCTAAAGGAACGAGAAACCGCTGGCGGCTGCGTAGACCTTCCTCAGGCTCGCTCCTAGCTCTCTGGAGAGTGCCGGGGAAAATCAGACTCGTACCGATCTTTGATAATGACACTAAAAAATAAAACAAAAATGATATCTGTGGAGTGCTTACTTAGAGTCAGACACATTCTAGGTGCCCTAGCTGGTTTATTCTTCACAGCTACCTATGAGGTGGATACTATTAGTATTCCCATTTTATGGATGAGGCAACTGAGGTAGAGAGGGGCTGATTAGTAATTTGCCTAAGGTCTCACAGCCAGAAAGAGGTTAGAGATGGATTCAAACCAGGTTCTTTTTTTTTTCTTTTTGAGACAGGGTCTCACTCTATCGTCCAGGCTGGAGTGTAGTAGTGCAATCTCAGCTCACTGCCGCCTCTACCTCCTGGGTTCAAGTGATTCTCCTGCCTCAGCCTCCTGAGTAACTGGGATTACGGGCATGTGCCATCATACCGGGTACTTTTTTGTATTTTTAGTAGAGACAGGTTTCACCATATTGGCCAGGCTGGTCTCGAACTCCTGACGTCAAGTGATCCCCTGACCTCAGCTTCCCAAAGGGCTGTGATTACAGGTGTGAGCCCAGCCTAAACCCAGGCTCCTAATCACTGATATAGCGCCTCTCAGGTGCCTCATTTTACAAATGAGAAAACTGAGGCCTAGAGATGCAGAGTGTGTGGCCCAAGGCCACACAGTGAAGCAGTGGCAAAGCAGGCACTGGACTCAGGCATCCAGATGCCAGGCTTTGAGGCTCCTCGGTGCCCCGATCGGGCAGGCCTTCGGGGCTGTGTGAGGGGCACTTGGGCAGCTTGAGTCACCACTCCTTTGCAGCCTGATGGCAGGGAAGCCAGGAAGGCAAGCAAAGAAGGTAGTTCATGAATGCCTGCTCCCTCAGCCCCAGGGCACTGCGCCCTGCTCTAAATCCTGTGTAATTTAAGGCAAATGTAATCCATATGGCTCTGATTCATTTACACTTAAATCTTCAAAATATTGTGTTTTAAGAGCTGTGACTTACAAAGCCTTCAGAACCTGTTAAATAAGATTCGGCTCCCCCGTCCCTCCTCCTCTCCCACCCCCAGTCCAGCTTCTCTCCCCTTCCCCCATCTCAACTGGGGCACACAACAGCATCTGGCAGGCGGTAAAGAAACTGAAAAGTTCAGACTTGGAAACTTGCACGTGAACACGAGGAGACAGTCATCAGGATGTTTAAAGTGGCACTATTTGTAAACCTAAAAAATTGGCAACAATTTAAACGTCCATCAAATTCATACAATGTAATACCACACAGTAGTGAAAACAAATAAACAAGATCTTCACATATCAAAATGGATGGATCTCACAGACATATTGTTGAGGAAAAAAACAAGCTCCAGGTTAATTCGTAATGTGATATTAATTATACAAAATTTTGTTTGTTTGTTTTTATTTATTTGTTTTTTGAGACAGAGTCTCACTCTATTGCCCAGACTGGAGTGCAGTGGTGCCATCTCGGCTCACTGCAACCTCCGCCTCCCGGGTTCAAGCGATTCTCCTGCTGCAGGCTTCAGAGTAGCTGGGATTACAGGTGCCTGCCACTATGCCTGGCTAATTTTTGTATTTTTAGTGGAGACGGGGTTTCCCAAGTGTTGGGATTACAGGTGTGAGCCACCATGCCTGGCCTATTTTTTTTTTCTTTTTTGTGACAGGGTCTCACTCTGTCGCACAGGCTGGAGTGCAGTGGTGCGATCATAGCTCACTGCAGCCTCTAACTCCTGGGCTCAAGGGATCCTCCTACCTTTCAGCCTCCCGAGTAGCTGCAGCTACAGGACCACCTGTACTGGGTTTTTTTCATTGTCTCCCTCTCTTTTTAATATGTATTTAGAGATACATGTAGATAATGTGAGTACATGGGTGTTTATTACCTGTTCTTTTTTATAATTTTGAAAAAATACATAATAAAAATTTCAAAAGACCTGAGTCTCAGTGTCACCAAACCAAGTTACCTTTTGTATGAATTTCAATTCTCTCATTTCACAGAAGGGGAGAAGGGAGTAATTTAATATTTATGAACTACATAACACTTACCGAACACTTACTAGCCAGGCACACCCTCATTTCATTAAGCTTCACACCAGGTAATGTAGCATGTGCTAAACAATGTTGATATGGTTTGGATGTTCGTCCTGTCCAAATCTCATGTTGAAATGTGACCTCCAATGTTGGAGGTGGGGCCTCGTGAGAGGTGGTTGGATGATGGCGGCGGGTTCCTCGTGAATGGTTTAGCACCATCCCATGGGTGACGGGTGAGTTCTTGCTCAGTTAGTTAACACGAGATCTGGTTGTTTAAGAGTATCGCACCCCACCCTGGCCCCACTTGCTCCTGCTCTTGCCACGTGACCACCTGTTCTCCCGTCGCCTTCTGCCATGATTGGAAGCTTCCTGAGGTTCTCTACAGAAGCAGATGCTGAAGCCATGCTTATTCAGCCTGCAGCGCCGTGAGCCAATTAAACCTCTTTTCTTTATAAATCACCCAGTCTCAGGTACTTCTTTATAGCAATACAAGAACAGCCTAATACTGTTGTTTTCATTTTACAAATGGGGAAACAGGACCCGACGCATCCTCGAGGTCATGCAGCTTGTAAACCAAGCTGATTTGTAGGAATACAAATCACGGCATTCTCTTTCCCAGCCTCACACATGGGATCTCATTCTGTTGATCTGGGTGTTGTTATTTGATCTTTTCCTACAAGTCTTTGAACGAGGTCTCATTATTACCAATTTTACCAATGAAGAAAGAGGCTCAGAGCAGTCAAGTGGCCTGCTAAGGGTTATTCTGGAGTTAATCCGTTGTTCAGAGAGCCTCCTGATTCCTTGCACAGTGCTTTTTCCTTATCAGGCTTTGTCTGGAAGAAGATGGCCATATTTACCATTACATTGTACTCTTTTGAAGTTCTGTGCAATTTGGTTACTTCCAATGGGAATAGAGCCCTACAGGTTGCCTTGGCCAGGTCTGGGGCACAGAGCTGTAGGGAAGGAAAGAACCTGGTAAACCTTGGGTCTTGTGGCCAAGGGAGCCATCCTCAACTCCACTTTTATTCATGCCCCATATCCACTCTCGATCAGTCACAGTCCCTGCAGAAAAAGGATGGCACCCTCAAACGGGGTGATTTGAGGAGAGTTAATAATCAGACTATCCACAAATTTATGGACAGAGTTGAGGAAAAGCAACAGGTTATACTGCAGTCGTCTGGGACTGGCACGAGCTGGGAGCTGTTAGTACCTAGGTCTGGGGGGCCAAGGCCAGAGGCCATTATCCAACCCAGAAGAGCAGCTTTTCTGGAGTGGCTGCCTGATTTGAGGGGCTCAGCCAAACCAGCAAGGAAGGAGTCAAGGAAATACAGCCCACCGCATACTCCTCCTGCCTTCAGATCCCTTGCCAGTACTCCTTTTGGCCAAACCCAGTGGGAAACAGAGGGCAAAAGAGGTTATTGATGCAGTTCACACAGGTCACCTCCCAGGACACAGAGCAGGGTGGGAGGAGCTGGATGATGAGTCCGGAGGGACAATCAGAAGAATCTACACATCCTGCATGGAACACTGGCTTTCCTTCAGACCTCTATGCACTCTGACCGTTTCTTACCACCTCCACAGCTGGCTCCTGATCTGAGCCACAGATCAGGAGCCACGGTCCCTCTCGTTGGATCACTGCAATAGACTCCCAGCAGGTCTCGCAGCTTCTCCAATCTGTTCTTGACTTAGTGGTCAGAGTCATTCTTGTGAATTGTAAAGTCAGACCGCGTCACTCCTCTGCTCAGTGCCCTCAAAGTAAGAGAAACAGTCAAAGTCCTTACAATATTCCACAAGGCCCTGCACAATCTGTCATTTCCCCATCACTGCTTGACCTCATGTCCCCCTTTTTCCCCATTCCTCACTCTGCTGCAGTGCTGCAGCCACACTATCCTTTGTTTATTTTATTTTATTTTTCAGACGGAGTCATCTCCCACTGTCACCCAGGCTGGAGTGCAGTGGTGCGATCTCACCTCACTGCAGCCTCCGCCTCCTGGGTTTCTTTAGTGATTCTCCTGGCACAGTCTCTGGAGTAGCTGGGACTGTAGGCAAGTACCACCATGCCCAGCTAATCTTTTTCTGTATTTTTAGTAGAGATGGGGTTTCACCATGTAGGCCAGGCTGGTCTCGAACATCTGACCTCAGGTGATCCACCCCCGTTGGCCTCCCAAAGTGTGGGGCCACTGTGCCTGGCCTTCTTTGCTCTTCTTTGAATATGCCAAGGAAGTTCCTGCTTTAGGGCTTTGCTGATGCCTCTGCCTGGAATGTTCTCCCTCCTTCCCCTACTTCCATTCATAAAGCCTCTACTCAAGTGTCTCCTGACCAATGAGACCTACTCTGACACCCCTTTGTAACATTGCAAACTGGCTCCACCCCACATTCCTGATCCCAATAACCCTGCTCTAATTTTCTTTTCCCCATATAACTTGTCATCTTTTAACACGCCATGCAATTTTAACATGCCATACTATTTATTTATTTGTTCCCTTCCTTTTTATTTTGAGACAGAGTCTCACTCTGTCGCCAGGCTGGAGTGCAGTGGTGCAATCTCGGCTCATTGCAATCTTCGCCTCCTGTGTTCAAGCAATTCTCCTGCCTCAGCCTCCCAAGTAGCTGGGACTACAGGTGCGCGCCACCACGCCCAGCTAATTTTCCGATTTTTCAGTAGAGACGGGGTTTCACCATGTTGGTCAGGGTGGTTTCGATCTCTTTACCTCGTGATCCACCCGCCTTGGCGTCCCAAAGTGCTGGAATTGCAGGCGTGAACCACTGCGCCCGGCAAAACCAACCAACCAACCAACCAACCAATGAAAAACTACCTACTTATAGAGTATAGGCTAAGGAAAAGTTAGAAGTCATGCCGCAACTAAACAATGCCTAAGATCAGAATACTGAATTAGTTATGTGATTTGTTTTGTGCTTAGCAAATACTTGCTTATGAAATGGAGTCTCCTTTTAGGGGAGTATCCGACACATTCATCACAGAAAGCACTCTCCAGCCAGATGTGGTGGCTCATGCCTGTAATCCCAGCACTTTAGGAGTCCAAAGTGGGTGGATTGTTTGAGGTCAGGTATTTGAGACCAGCCTGGGCAACATGGTAAAACCCCATCTCTACAAATACAAAAATTAGGCTGGCATGATGGCACGTGCCTGTAGTCCCAGCTACTAGGGAGGCTGAGGTGGGAGGATCACTTGAATTCCAGCGGCAGAGGCTGCAGTGAGCCAAGATTGTGTCACTGCACTCTCCAGCCTGGGAGAGACCCTGTCTCTCTCCCCATCCCAGAAAAAAGGCACTTTCTGTAACTTCCATCAGCATCTTTACTTGCTAAAATTGCCATTCTTATTTAGAAGCCTTATGCATTCATGATCCCACTAACTTTACTAAAACTTACTTTTATTGAAACATCTAGTGAACTCTGAAGAGTCTATGTAACTTAATAAGGAAAAAAAAAACCTTTGAAAAGTTCATTATCAGTATAGGCCAACGGAAGAAATACTGAGTAGTGGCCGGGCTCGGTGGCTCATGCCTGTAATCCCTGCACTTTGGGAGGACAAGGCAGGTGGATCACCTGAGGTCAGGAGTTTGAGACCAGCCTGGCCAACATGGTGAAACCCTGTTTCCATTAAAATACAAAAAAATTAGCCAGGTGTGGTGGCTAACCTGTAATCTCAGCTACTTGGGAGGTTGAGGCAGGAGAATCGCTTCAACTGAGGAGGTGGAGGTTGCTGTGAGCAGAGATCGCGCCATTGTACTCTAGCCTGGGTAACAAAGTGAGGCCCTCTTAAAAAAAAATAGTGAGTAGTTATTGGGTCCCTGATTTCAGACCATGTAATGCAGGAGTCTGCCAAATCTGCTGCCTTCAGAAATCAAAAGATCAAGGAAAGAGTAAAAGAAGACTGAATCAAAGGAAACCAAGACACATTTTAGACCAAAGAGTTCCACCGGGGACTTACTCATAACCTGGCTATCTTTTCATATAAAATGCTAACCATAGGATTAAACCTGCAAGTATAATATTAAAAGCATTATAGGCTGCTTAGATCCACTTATTAGCATTTCCTATCAATTGAAGCATTTTCTCTGCTAAAATATCACTGAAAAAAAAAAAAAAGTCAGAGCCAGTAGAGTTCATATGGTTAGGAGCCTAAGTTCTGGAGGTGGACTGGTTCAGATTCTAGCCTGTTGTTGAGGAGGACAATGACCAGGGCTACTTTACTTCTCTGATCCTCAGTTTCCTATTCTGTAAAGTGAGGATAGTAACAGTCGCTTTCTCATGGAGTTGCTGTGATGGTTGGACAAGCTAATATATGTAAAGGGCTTACAACAGTGCCTGGCACATAACAGCTATGTAACTCTTTGTTGCTATTATTACTGGTAGAAGACTCCCTGTAAGATTTTGGAGGAGAAATGCCTTATGTTTTTCAGAAGATTAATCTGTAGACAAACTAATTAAATTACATGTATTGTATATAATTACCAAGAAAACAAAGAAACTGGGAGAAAGCTTTGGGACAGACTCACCATGGGCCTGGTAAGGAGCCTGCCATCCCACAGCCAGTGAAGCAGGTTCAGTTCCACTTCAGTCAGATGCTGCCCTCAGGCTCTCAACTCCCTGGTTATGTAGGTGCCATGCCATGTCTTTTTCTCACAAAGAGATATGGATGCTTATGTATGAATAATTTGATTGTGAGGAGTTGACTCTACTGGAAGTAAATTTCTTTTTTTAATAATTTTTTAAAAATTTAGACAGGGTCTTGCTATGTTACCCAGGCTGGTCTTGAACTCCTGGACTCAAGTGACCCTCCTGCCTTGGCCTCCCAAAGTGCTGGGATTACAGGCATAAGCCAACATGCTTACCCTGGAAGTAAATTTCATATGGTTTTCCTTCATGGAGGTGTTAAGAAAAATCTCAAAGTGAAGGTTCAGGAAGAACATGGATAGTTGGGATACTAATGCAAATCTCGTTTTATTCATTTGTTTCTGGTGTGATTCACTGCTAAACATCTTTTAGTATTAAATTATACTGGATTTAACATCTTTATGTGCTTATTATCCTTTCATGGAGAAACTCACAGTAAAAAAGTCAAAAACAAAGAGCCCAGGTTTTCAACAAAGTGGAGCACCAGATCATGAATACGTATCTCAGTTTTGCATTTGTGCAAGTGCTTGGCACTGTCTAAGCATGTCACAAACATCAACTCATTGAACCCTCATAACAGCCTATGAGGTGAGTTCCATACCTCACCCAAGGCTATACTGCTGGTTTGTGGTGGAGCTGTGATTTGACTCTTGGATGTCTAGTTCCAAAGTCAATGTTCTGAACGCACTAAACTATGTTGCCCAGAAAACTCTAAGAAAAGGTAACACAGTTCTGGATCAGCTATTTATACTATATTAGCCAAAGAGCCTAGCTGTCATTCCAGTGGTCACCTTAGTATTCTGCCTGTAACATTCACATGGACATGTAACACTCTTTCAGTTCTTCCTTCTGGAACCACAATTGACTTTTTTAGTTATCCTTTAGATTGTCTCTATACATGTAAGAAAACAGCTATTAAAATTTAACCTTTGTTCACCTTATTGTCTCATTTGCCATTCCAATCATCCATTCTTAAAAAAAAATCAGAGTATATCATCTCTTAGTTATTTCTGTAATGTGAAAATGATTTAGAATAAAGTGGAAGAAAAATTATTAGGGACTCAATCTCACATTGCTAAATTCTGGAGAAATATCTAGGATCAACAACTCATACCTATAATCCTGGGCCTCCTGTTAAATCAGCAGCACTGAGTTCACTGAGCTACCTGACCCCAGCATAGGCTCAGGCTGAGCCCTTCAGGTCCTGCCATGAGAGGACTCATGCTGCTGGGAACATCACCCAGGAGACAGCCTGCAGCCCCTTATTAGCTACGTGCTTGGGAAGGGAAGGAAACCTCCTCAGGTGAGACGGGTTTTTCTGAACTTCGGAACCCTGAACACTTAACACCCTACGCCTTAGGAGAAAGCTATGGTCAGATGCTCGCTCAGCTGGAGGTGTGGCCACCATAAATACACCCATTAGAACTATGAGCAGTACTGGAAGCTGCACACAACTGGCCTCAGAGTTTTTCTCTCACATACAAACGCCTCTTTTGATTAAGAATGTTAAAATCTTTGTGCGTTGTTAAATAATTGTGAATAAAGAGGCCTACTAAAACACATATGAAAATAGAGAAATGCTTTGTAGATCCTTTTTGTATTTTGACAGTCACAAGTCCATTGTTGTTGAATGTTTATTGAGTTCTAACAATGTGATAGGTGCCACACAAAACATTAGACACAGTACCTGCCCAATGGGCTTACAATCTAATCTAAGGACATGAATCTTTCTTTTTTTTTTTTTTTTTTTTTTTTTTAAAGACAGAGTCTAGCTCTGTCACCCAGGCTGCAGTGCCATGGTGCGATCTTGGCTCACTGCAACCTCCACCTCCCGGGTTTAAGCAATTCTCCTGCCTCTGCCTCTCAAGTAGTTGAGATTACAGGTCCCTGCCACCATGCCTGGCTAATTTTTGTATTTTTAGTAGAAATGGGGTTTCACTATGTTGGCCAGGCTGGTCTTAAACTCCTGACCTCAGGTGATCCACCCACCTCGGCCTCCCAAAGTGCTGGGATTACAGGCGTGAGCCACTGCACCAGCCATGAATCATTTTTTAATTTTGCCATGAGTTTGCTGTTCATGAAAATGAGGTATTCACTGGTTAGTGCAGGAAGACAGTCTACAGAATCACTGACTTTTTATGCATGCTTCCCTATGCAAGTAGGCACAACTGTTCATATTGTATTTATTCTCTCAAAGTATGGTTGGCATTTCCCCAAATTTGGTGATTTTGTGATGTGCACAAGTATCTATAAAGATAGAACCACCAAACCCACATTTCTGTAAATCAGCGTTCAAATTTGGCCTCTAGTCCAGAAGAAAATATATTCAGAAAAACACTACTATTCAAAATAGGCCCTAAGGAAAAATAGTATGGGAGCTATGCTCCTGCTCAGAGTTCCTAACATGTCCAGAAAGCACCTCCTCACAGCAGCCCTGGAAGTGCTCTTTACTCTCAAGGTCTTTTGCCGTCAGAGCCCAGAGATGCAAATATATTTGCTGGGTTCTGCCTGGGCATCTGCCCAGGGGAGGTGTATCTGAGGACCGAGTCCTCTCAGTGCCTCATGGATCACAGTGCAGACAATCCACATGTTGGTCCTTGGCAATACATCATGCTAATTTAATTTCTATCTCCAGAGTAGCAAAAATGTACCAGAGGTCTCCAGAATATATCAGGAATTTAAAAATGCAGCACATTAAAATATCTGCCACTGATAAAAATTCATAAAGATGCTGCTTATAAAAATTTGTCCTTTTCTTTTCATGGTGAAGTCAAGTGGTAACACCTTTATCTGTGAATCACTCAGCAGAATAAATTGGTTTCATATGCAAGGAAATGTAAACTAACTTATATGTATTTAAAGCAAATTATTTAGTTTATTTTTGTTACTTCTATGCCTTCTTTACAGTGCAGTCTTTTGTCTTTCATCCTGATGAACTGATAATTTACTACTTATTACATTTAGATTCCCAATCCTTCATTTATGTATATCTTGAATTTCAGCAAGATATAAAAATGCAGACTCCAGAGGTGCATTTTATAATGATACAAGCCTTCTGAGGAAATTCTGACAGGAGCTTTTAATCCTGCTGTTGTCTGTATTACCCTTTCCAATACGGTTTTCCTCTGTGCTTGTGAAAAATACAAAAAAAGACCAATTGGCACATTCTGAATGTGTTTTCTGAACAAGTATATAAGTAGAGAGGGAGGCCATTTTGCAAATGCAGATAATGCTGACAAGTCATACTTCTAAATAAATTATAATTTGATTTGAAAAGGTTGCCTGCATGTACATTTGCCATTTAACAAAGAGAAACCGAACTCCTACCTCCACTCAAGTTGGTAACGACCTTATCTTACAAACAACGCTTAGTATTTTAAAAGCTGCAGAAAAAATACATGAAAAAAAATGAATAAACAAAAAATACATAGTGAAAGGGCTATGAGCTCTTGCTCCAAGGAGTAGATGAAAGACTGATAAATGAAGCTGAGGTCCCCACTGCTTCCCTTTCAATAGTTTGTTATGCTAAAAATATTTCAGTTTTTAAAAATTCTGCACTTTCTTCATTTTTATTGGAACACAATTTGTGAACCACAACTGAGTCTCTATGTAGGATCCTCAGGATGCAAATAAGAAAAAAATTTGACATCTTATTCAGATTTTTCTATTAGATTGAGCCACTAATGTTTGGTAAGGGGCACTTGATGGTTAAAAAACACAACTGGCATGATAAAACCACACTAAATAATGTCTACTTTATTTGAACAGTTATATCAAGAATGGCCCTAAATTTAATCAATAACTAAATTTAATGAAAGACATTCACGTGAAAGACTATGTATTGTTTGAAGGTATTTTGCCTGCAGGTGAGACTGGTTTTGAGGGCACAGAAACATAGCCTGAATGAACCATTCAGAACTCATCGTGCATCCAACTGAACACGTTTCAATGCTTACCCAATTTTATTTTTTTTTTAATGCAACAGGCCCAGTTTTCTCACATTGGTGCTTCTCTTCATGCTAGAACTGCTTACGTCTACAGAGTCCCTGAAGAAGCAAAAATCCTTTTTTTAACATTAAACATAGCATATGGAGTTCTTCCTCAGCTCTTGGCCTATCGTTGTATCTATAAACCAGAGTTCTTCATAAAAACAAAGGCAGAAGAAAAAATGGAATAAAAATATTACTTCATGTTCTTCCTTTCTAAATTACTGACTTGTTATACTGGTACTGATATTTTGTCCTGTTTCACTCTCTTCCCATATATGAATGCTTAAGAATATGTACATTCTTGCTCTGCACTGTATGTGTGAGCTATATGTATTGTGTGAGTAAATTTTTTTTGAAGGAAAACTGAAATTCTTGAGAAACAGTTTGTATAAAGAAATAGAATCATTTGTGAATAAACACGACCATCCATCTCAATATTCTCTTTGACATATGAAATAATTATAAGTGTAAAACATTACAATTTAGTGCCTACAACGGTGAGCATGAAATGAAACTATTCAAGAGAATATGGCCTGTGCATATTAAAAAATTCAAAACAGTGAATGCAGATTGGAGAAATAACTTTTGCAATATGTATATGTTTCATTGTGAACCTCAATATAAAAGGCAAATCATCAGAATATTTTTAAGTGTTGTCTGAAAAATGTTTTCCAAAGGAAGGTTTATTATTTGCTGCTGTTTTAAGAAAATTACTTCTACTAATTTCTTATGCGAATTTAAATAGCTAAATAGGGATCAATAACTTTATCAATACCCTTAATGAACACTTATTTTATTGGTGGCTGGAAATATTTCTATTGTATTTCGTGTATATTTTTAATAAAATTATTTTTGGCCTCTTATGAAGACAAATCTTATTAAAATTTGAAACATTTTATATATACACATAAAATTGCTTTTTTAAGAAAATCTGTGAGTTGTATATTCCAATTCAAAATGTGATCTACATTCCCCTTATGTTTCAGCGTGGGCAATGAAAAGGCCTTTTGATGAATTAATTAAATTTCATTAATTTAAAAGTACATTCAAATACTCAAAATTAAAAAGCACCTTTTAAGGAAAAAGTATTAGATTGACATTCCTACTATCTTTTTATAAACTTTTCATGTTTGGGATTGTATGTTGAGTATACTAAAGAAAATCAGTATTTACACAATGAAAGAAATGCACCAAAAGTACATCCACCTCCTCAGTGTGTGCTGGAATGATAAATGGATTGGTGCTTTCATACCCTTAGCTGCCATCATCATTATTAACGGCCCTAGGCTTTTAGATCTGCTCACATTTTCTCATGTTTTTATTAGCTCTCACCAAGAAAACCAAAAGAAAATGGGATACAAATCAATGCATGAATAATATCAAGTTACAAAATCTAGGGTCTACTGGGCTGGTGAATATGCATGTGTAAGCAAATCATGTAGTCATTTCCCCATCATCCCCGACAGTGTTTTCAAATAATCTAAAACCCAGAGAGTGCTTAAAAAAAAGAAAGAAAAAGAAAACCCTCACCTGCACTTGATTCTACTGTCAGCTTTCTGTGAACAATTTTTGCTTTAATATATGAATTACATTAATACCTCACATTACATATATGAAGCCAAATTACACTAACTTAGTTTGCTTACAACCTGAAATCTTACTCCCAGTACACATTCCAATAAATTTATTCTGTAAAAAAATACATTTTTTTGTTTTTGATTTTTTTTTACAGTAAACTTTTCAACTACAAACCATGAATACGTGAAAGATGTTCCAAGGACAAGCATTAACAAGACTGATAAAACCCAAACTGTCTAAATATGTTCTCACAATATAAGCTGGCATAAAAGTAAATAAAATTCTCTATTATCACAATAGTAACAATAATGTACACATAATAATGGTTTGTGGATGGATATTAACTATTCTAATTGTAGTTTCAAAAGAAAACGGTTTATTTTAAAAGTCTGCATTTAAAAGTCAATGCTTTGTCTGGTTTCCCATAGGCTGTTGCTGTTTCTAGCTTTAAAATGTAAAGTACCCACCTTGAGTGCTTAGCACAAAATTGTATTGGCACTGGGAAAAAATAAATCATTGCCTTTATTTTGGAGTAACACAAAAAGACTCACTAACTTCACATATAGAAACTTAGTTTGTGTACATAACAATATGAATTTTGAGAAGTATAAGCTGTCAACTAGCTATTTCTAATACAGAATAGATATTTTACAATATGGTTAAACTTTACACATGGCCTCAAAACTGAAGGACAATTTTAATTTCGTCTTCAATATACCAACATTATGTATTTAGGATTTAGTTCCTGGGTTCTGTCACAGAGAGGAAATTCCATTCTTAAGTATTATGTTGAGTGGTCATCTAAAAATGTTAATTTATATTTAACTGAGTGTTTGGTGATGGTGAGGTAAAGGCAAGAAAATGATGATCAAAACTGCCTTGATCCTAGACATGTATAAGTCTGTGCAAAAATCTTGACCATCCTTAGTAGTTAAGGGCAACTTCATGCAACCAAATAACATGAAATTAAATCAGTAACTTTTAGTTACTTTTAGTTAAATCAGTGATATTATTTTGCCCTGCTGAGCTTTGTGCGGCAGGGGCACCCATCCTGCCATTTGGACCGTTTCCTTGTGTTCCATTCCCCTTCTTACTGGGGGGCCAGTAGCTCCATCTCACCAACTTTTTGCCTTTTTTAGTGTTGGCCGGTGTTTCCGCCTAGATCTATGCTGACAGCCCCGGTGCCAGCTGAAGTTGCTGTTCTGCCCTGTTCAGGCAGCTCACTGAGGCTTTTCAGCCTGGTGAAGATGCCCTGTTCTGTGTGTTGCAGAGGGCTTGGGTAGAGTGCTGTATCCGAACCAAAGTCCCAGAGTGGGAGATTCCCCCAGTCCTCTGGTCGGTCGCATGCTCCTCCTGGGTGGGGCAGTGCCCCACTTGGCCGCAACTTGCCCTATTTGGTTTATACCCACTGTCTGACCAGACCCACAAAATGAACCTGGTACCTCGTTTGTAATTGTGGAGACCACTCGGCTTCTGCATCTCTCGCTGGGAGCTGCTTTCCAGAGCTGCCTCTTATTCAGCCATCTTGGGATGCATCGGTAATATGGTATTATCTGATCCAACTTCCTACCTAGAGCAGGATTCGCAGCTCAGCTTCCCTTCAAAGGTTGATTCGTTTCTCCTTTAGCATTGGGACTGGGAAGTTTGAATGTTTACATTTTTCTTGAACAAAAAACAGGATACATTTTTTGACAAATATGAGTGAACTCATTAAGATATGTTGCTAGACTAGTTTGATCACAAGAGAAGACTGGAATATGTGGCTATTTTTCACACAGAGCAGAGAGCACTTGTCACATCTAAGTTCTAGTCTTGATTCTCTCACTGATGAGTGGTCAAGAGCTGGGCTTTAGACACCCGGGCTAGACACAGAGGCGAATCAGAGGAGAAAAGTTAATTCAGGGCCCTTCACTTCGATAGACTCCTTCTAAGGCTCTTGGAGGGACGGACCCTAGCAATGTATGTACATAATCATATACTTTAATAAAATGTATATATTTATATACATATTTATATTTTATATATAATTAATATTTTTATATTTATGCATATTTATATATACATAAACAAATATATAACATTTAATATATTTTAAAAATATAAATTTATAGACATTTATATATTTTTACTGTATGTGTACATATAAAAACTGCAATTAGGAAGACTGAGGGCTGTTTTTAACCTCAATTTTACATGAACAGGCAATAAGAGTAAGTAATCAAAAAAAGTGATGTGTCAGGCAGTTAATAAAAACATCATTTTTCCAGACTTTGTAATGTTTAATATCTGTAAGCTTTTAAAAATGTGTAATTTGTTATGATTTATCTTCTCATTCTAAGTAAATCTTCACATTTGCATCTATTTTTGTGTTTTCAGTATTTTATTTTTCTTTCTAAAGGCAAAACATCCAGGCCCCAAGGAGCCCATATCCATCCCTTGTTGGAATCCTAGCACCATTCATTAAGTCTGTGATCTTAGGCAACTCTCTTCACCACTCTGAGTTCCAGTTTAATCTGTAAAACAGTAATAACTGATTAAATAGCATAATAATTCTACATAACTACTGAGGTTATTGTGAAGGTTACATATACTGTTGCAGGTAAAATGTTAATACATATGTTATTAGAATTGTTATTCATAACAATATCCTATTTTCCTGCAGACACCATCTTAAAATGAACACAATAAAACACAGTGTACTGTCGTACTAAGAGGGTTCTTGAAGAATTGAATGAGGTCATGTTTATTGCTATGAAGATGTAAAGTTTCTGTTTTAATTATCCAAAGAAACACATATGCATGTGTTCACATCCTACACACCCACATTTCACAGCACACACACACACACACGCACACATGTGCACACACACACACTCTGTTTTTTTCTCTCTCTCTCCTTTTTAATTCCCAGCTAGGATTCAAGCTGATTGCTTGATTTCTGCCACACAGAAGTCTTGGGCTGTTTCCACTTCAGTCAGTAAACCCACAGGGGTCCTCGGGGCCTCCTTTAGGGCTCAAGAGCACAGACTTCAGACACAGGCCATCTGGGTTTGAAATCAGTCTCCACCACCTTCTACTGTGAGCCCTTGGGCAAATTGTTTCCTATCTCTGTATCTCAGTCTCTTCTCTGTAAAATGGGGATAATAATAGTTTTCACCTCTAGAGGTGTTGTGAAGATGAAATGAATTAACACATAAAATACACATAAAATAAACCATGGTAAGCTTTATTACATCCTTTTAACTAACACTCTGTAAATGCTCATTGAGTGTTAGCTATTATTATTCTCCTTTTTGTGTCAGTTCCTGCTGGAGTGTCGGAGATTGCATTTACCTTAAACTTTCGCCTAGTTATATAGTATTTGTTTAATTAAATTATAAGCTGAAAATGAGAAAAATTAGGATACGGAATAATTTTTTCATAGAGTAAACTGTATTACATTTTAAAATCCTTTAGTCCTCTAGAGATTATGTTCCATTGTTTAATATTTTGTGTAATTTTGTTTGTGGTAGATAGTAGTTTATCTTTAATTGCTTTATTTGCCAATGTACATAAAAGATCTTACTTTAAAAATTTTTTTTTATTTGTCCATGAAATCCAAAATCCTAGGAATCACTGGTACAGAAGATTTTAATTCTCCTTTCAATTCTCAGGTTCTATGGACAAAAGTATTTTTCTAAGGGTCACTACTTCAACAAGGTACTTGGGGTTCAAGGTCTATGCTTAACAAAACCTTGCACCCATCTTCCTTTAACACCCTTGATTTTTTTCATGGAGTTTCTAAAGGCAGCTAGAGAAAGAAAACTCAGGACTTTTCTCCATTCTCATTAGCACTGGGTGCTGTGGTCTGAATGTTTGTGTCTCCCCGCAAATTCATATGTTGAAACCTAATCATCAATGTGATGGTGTTAGGAGGTTGCACAGTTGGGAGGTGATTCAGTCATGAGGCAGAGACCTCATAAATGGGATTAGTGCCCTTATAAAAGAGACCCCAGAGACTTTGCTGGCTTCTTTCACCACGTGAGGACACAGCAAAAAGTCACCACTGTCTATGAGGAACAGTCCTTCACCAGACATGAATATGCTGATGCCCCAGTTTGGGACTTCCCAGCTTCCAGACTGGGCAGAAATAAATTTTTGTTGTTTGTAAGCCATCTAGTCTATGATAGTTTGTTATAGCCACCTGAATGGACTATAGGATCACAGGTAGAAAACAAAAACCTTAAATACGAAGCTGCAGGGATTTTCAGCACTGTTCTATCCACTGGTGTTAGGTGGGCAGACAAAGGAATTCAGAAGCTCCGTAAGCATTTAGCCAAGACAAAGGGCAGGTCTGTGGATACAGAAGAGTCCAAAGAGCCTGTGAACAGCAAGGTGTTCAGTTCCAACAAAGGACTCTGGGCACCAGCACCTTCCTCCTATCCCTCATATGTGAAAAGAGAGACTTTTCCCACTCCTCCCAATGTGAAAAGAGAGCTGTTTAATAATCAGACCATTTTAAGGCCAAGGACAATCAATTAATAACAACAGTTCCCTGAAATTTCAACCTCCCAAACACACATTTTAATCAAAAGAACAGCTTTCCACATCCTTCCTCTAATAGATCCTGGCCTCCATCCACCCACATTAATCACTCCAAGATGGCCTGAGAACTTATTTAATGTCACTGCCTAATCACTTTATTAAATGTCATTGCTCCTGATCGTGAAGATGTGTTTTGTTTCTCATCCCCACCCATCTGTCCATGAGTCTGATTCTAAAGACAGTATTTTCTTGTCAAGTACAATTAGACACTCCTACCTTGCATTGTGTCTTTGCATCCACACTAAGATCCCAGATACTTTGAAATGGAATGCACTTCTGCAAATGTGCTTTATTGTCATAGAAGTCTTCAGAAAGCAGGCAGATTCAGCTCCTGACACCTACTGTGTTTCCTGCCTTTCTAGGTAGAGGTTGAAAATATGAAAACTAAGCTATATGCAAACCCACATTTTGGGAAAGCAGGCAGTTGTGTGGCCTTTATTAGAAGAGCAGTACATTCAGCTATGAACTGAGGGAGAAAGCAGAAATCAGTTATTTTCATAACTATCAGAACAAGAATCTATGATGGTCTATTATTTGTCCACCAAACCTGAAATCCGGGGCACCCCACGATTCAGTCTGATGCGGGCTTCCAAGAGTCACACCCACGACTTCACTAGGGACCCTTGAGTAAGTCAGAGGCAGGCCCTGCTTGTGATTTTCCAACACGCCAAATGTCTTCATTTATTTTTTTATCCTTGCCCTTTTTGTTGTCCCTAGTCAATCCCCTTTATGCTAAATCATTCACTTATTTAATCAAAAACTGATTTATTAAGTTTTTACATGTACTGAGCTTTGGGGAATGATAACACATAAGATAAGGTCCTTGCCTTCAAGGTACTTAAGATCTCATGTGTCAAGACCGATGTGTAAACTAAGAAATAGATGGACATTTCAGAGGGGAAAAATACCTGCTCAGGGGACATGGTAGCATAAAGGATGGAGTAGCCAGGTCTGTCTCTGGGCTCTGGAGGGAAAGGGCTCATAAAGGAGGTGACTCTTGAGAAAGATGAGCAGGTGCTTTCCAGGTGGTTGGGGAGGAAGTTGCATGGGATGGGCCTGGGTTGAGAAGTGGCATGGGGTACCTGTGCATGCTTGTCCCAGAGCTTGTCAGTGTAATGTGTGATGCGAGTGTGTGTGTGGGGGGGAGTGTGGGAGTGTGCATGTGCAGGTTAGAGCATGGTGTGTCTTTCACAGCCTGATATTTAGAAACATCCAAGCACATATCGGAGGCAGTCTGTGAGGCAATGAGGCTTATTTAACATTCACTGTGGGACAAATAAGAGAAAATTAAAAGTGCAATTTTAGTAGGGAATAATTGTTTTCCATACACCATAATTACAACTGCTTGTAAATGCTGCTATCATAAACGAATCTGCTGTTTAGAGTTCTCTTAAATTCTCTTGGTAATGAACAGACGCTGAAGGAAAGGGACTTCAGCACTCCAGATGGGGAAGTTGGGTCTGCACTGACCCCTGGCGTCTGCCTTCAGCAGAGGCTTCTCCCTGCTGGCACACAACTGGAGAGCAGGCTGGGAAGACTCCCTGGACACCTTTGAAACTGAAGCCAGTCTTTGAATCTAAGCCTTCTAAGGCCTTCTGAGGTCATTTCCCAATATTTGTTTTCTGTGATATTTCTCCTCTGCCTCAACAAATGGCACATTCAAAAGCTGCCATTCAAAAACCTGACTGTCATTTGAGGTGCTTCCTTCCCTTCCCCTCCATTCTCACACCCCCAAGCCAGGGTCTGTCAGTCACTGAGGCCTATTGATTGTGACTCCAACATCTACGTTTGAAATCAGGATGACGTCATGGCTCTGGGATGGCACACCAGCCTTCTGACTGGCTTTTCTGCTTCAAATTCGTTGTCACTGGGCACATTCTACTTTCAGTTCACTACATTTATTCCTCAACTAACCTTTGATATGCTAGGATTGCTACTAGTTGCTCCTATTAAGTAGCTGCAAAAACTTGGCTGTGTCATGAAGGCAATCTTCTAATCTATAAAATGAGGGTATGGGGCAAGAATAGTGATTTTCTATCTTTTTACTAGAAAGACGTCTACTGTTGTTTCCCTCAGCATCCTGTCCTTTCCCCTTGTTTTGAAAAAAATCCCTCTTCTAACAAATTCATTGATTAAAGTAAAATTAATTTGTTGTTCTTTTTTTTTTAATAGAAGACATATTTTAACTGCTAATTGGAGTATTTGGTAAGAAGATAATTGCTGTTATCATAAAGAGTTAATATAATTCCAGCCAAAAGCAAAACAAAACACCCTGATGTTTTATCTAGCCTGTGCAGCCTTATCATGAATAAATCTACATTTCTGTTAGCTATTTTGAAATACTGAGAATAGCCTCACATTATAACTGTCACAGATCCCCATGATATAAAGGGATCAACTGAAATAAATGACCGCTACAGTCACATCTGGCTCTGAGATTCTAGGTGTCTCAAGCACTCATATCTTAAATTCCTCTTAGCATTTCCAGAGTGAACCTAGCCCATTCCTCTTTAATTGCACCTGGTGCGTAAATAAATATTCCATCACCAATGCCAGTTCTAATTAATTAAAGTTGGGAGGAGTTGACCATGCTACTTGCAAATTGAGCATGTATGTGTGGAGAACTTAGAACAAATTAATTTCACATAGATTTAATGATTGATTATTTGATGCATGGTAATTAAACATTTTTGGAAGGGTATGAAGATTCTAATTAGTATTAATTTTTACATTGCCAAATTATATTTCAAATTTTTCTTTATTGATCCATTAATATCTGAAAAATGTCATTTTTCCTTTGATGCTATGCACCGTTCATCTTGCTTTGAATCATCAACATCATCATCACCATCATCACCATGTCATATTTACCAGTAATCTCAGGTAAAGGTCCCTGTTCTCCAAGCAGGTCACTTTATACCTGGTAACTCCTGTTTCCTCATGGTACAAGTCTAGCTCATTAGAGTCAGGCTACTCAAACTTTTCCCCACCTACCTTACTGCTTTCCTTCTTTACATATATGTACCAAATGTATCATGTGATCCTTGTTGAGATCATAAACGGGGGGTTTGGGGATAGCTAGATGTAAATTTAAGGACAACTGGGAACATTTTAATATAGAACTGTATGCTAGATAAAGTTATTGTGTTATTATTAAATTCTTTGGGCATGATAGTGGTATTAAAGTTCTTTAGGAAAGCGTCTTTGTTCCTAAAGATAGGTGCTGAGATTCTCTGAATTGACATGATGGCTGTTACTTACTTTCAAATAATTTTCTTTAAAAAAAAATGAAAGGGTTCTGTGTGTGCATGTCTACATACATTACATAAAGAAAGATAAAGCAAATGTGGCAAAATGTTAGCAACTGGTGAATCTGGGTGAGCAGTCTATAGGCGGTCATTATACTAGTTTCTACACTTCTCTATAGATTTGAAAGTTTTCAGAACATATGTTGAGAAAAGTATTTTTTGAATCACTTAGATGTTACTCAGTTTTTATATTATACCTCTTCTTTCCTTAAAACCCCAATCCCTCCCTGCTGTACTAATCTCAGGGGGTAATTTTCTCCTCATATTCAGTCAAAATGGGCTAAGTTATGATGCAATAACAATCTGAAAATCTCAGCAACATAAGCCATCAAAAGTTTCTTTCTCACTCATGCTATGTGGCCATTTCAGATAGGTGGGAGATTAAAGCTATCTTTGTGAACATCTCATGTACCTCATTCTCACCTCATGAAAGCCTTCTCTCTGAAGGGGACTTTTCCCCATTACTTTCAAAGAAAGAGGTTTTTTTTCTCTCATTTAAAGATAAGTGCTTCATGTGAACTCTGGACCCCTGTTCCTTCTGGGATTTTGCTTCCACAAGGTGTACCTCGTTCCTCCATCTCTTACAGCGTCAGCCTCCTCCTCTCCATGTGCTCCAGTCTCTGTATCTCAGAAAGTCCTATCTTTGATCTTATTATACCTTCTAATTTCCTCTCTTCCTTTTTCCTGGTGAACCCTTTAAGCTGATGGCCTTTGCTAATATCTTCACTTCTGACAGCCCAATCTCAGTTTTCATACAAGCTGACATTTGTTCCCAACAAATACAGGCATACCTTGTTTTATGGCACTTCACTTCATTGCACTTTGGAGATAGTGTGTTTTTTACAAAATAAAAGTTTGTGGCAACACTGCTTGTAGCAAGTTTATAGGTGCCATTTTTCCAACAGCACGTGCTCACTCCAAGTCTCTGTGTTGATATTTTTCAGGAGTAAAGTATTTTTCAACTAAGGTATGGATATTTCTTAGATATAATACTATTGGAGATTTAATAGACCTAAAATGTTCCCAGTTGTCCTTAAATTTACATCTAGCTATCCCCAATCCCCATTTATGATCTAACAAGGATCACATGATGCATTTGATATAAATATGTATAGTATAAACATAACTTTTGTATATACTGGGGAAACAAAAATATTGTGTAAGTTGCTTTATTGTGATTTTTTTTTGTTTTATTGGGATGGTCTGGAATGAAATACACAATATTTCTGAGGTATGCCTGTAGCTATTTTAGCTCTCCACTCCATTATCCTTGATCTCTGTGGTATGGCACTATTGATCATTCCCTCATTCTTGATATGCTTTCCTACTTTCATCTGTGTATACCCAATTTGGGGGAGTTCTCCTCCTCTCCTCTGAGATTACGGTTTATCTGTCTTCCTTAATGCTTTGTTTCTCTCCTGCCTTTCTACTCCAAGGACTTTTCTTTAGCGCTTCTCCCTGTGCCTCTTTGACCAATTCTTCTGAGAGCTTGTTGACTGTCACCTCCAGTACATCTCTCCAGCCCTGGCCTTGCCCTTGCTATTTCAATCTCATCATCACCACTGCTTATATGATTTTCCCATTTGAGTGACTTGCCATCACTTCCAGTGAACTCATTCAAACTTAAAATCATCACACTTCCCCTTTCCAGACACTTCATGTTTCTCCCTCAAGCTACCATTTTTCTTCCAGTTTCCTAGACTGATAGAATGTTATAGAATTCTTTGATATTTTCTTCTTCTTCATTCCCCATTTTCATTTCTAATATTCTAAGTTTCTATAATTTTCCCTCAAATGAACCCTCTCCTTGTTTACCTTGCAATGTAGGCTGCTAAGAACATAGCTTAGATCACAGAGAGCTCGGACCCAGGCTTTGTACTTCCTGTTCTTGGTTCCTTCCAAGCTGCCCTTCAAACTACTATAAATCAAAACTTCTTTCATGACAATCCCTTATTAGGAACCAGCTGACAGAAGCATCATAGCTAGACTCCCCAGCTTTGAATATAATTTGGGTTCATTCAACTACTCACTGACTCTACATCCACAGCCTTCTAGCTAAGCCCTCCTAGCTTAATTCCAGCCTCTTGCTCTAGAAATGCTCTAATTCTTCTATTTTGGCTTTTCCCTTCCTCTTTACTCCCCTCCTTGCCTTATTCCTACCCTTTCCCTTTTTCCTTCATTACTTTTCCCCAAGATTTTTCCCCCTCTTTCTTCTGTGTTCCTTCTTTCCCCTTCATTCTTCTTCTCATCCTCCTTTCCTTTTTTTTTTTTTCCTGCATTTCTTTAGCCTTTAAGACCTTATTCAGTTCCTACCTTCTCCATGAAGGCATCTCTCACTGTTCAGGCTTATGCTGAATTTTTCTTTCTCTCACTGTGACCAGAGTTAGTTTTGAACAGTCTGGTCGGGAATTATTTAACAAATGTTATTCTTTTCTTTCCAGTTAACTCATGATCTCTTTGAAGTGCTACATAGAAACTACTACAGTGCTAGGCACATGACTGGTCAGCAGAAGCTTAAGAGTTGATGATTTCTCTGAGATCTAACAAAAAATATTAGTTGTGTTTTTTATTCTCTTACCCTAGAAAGGATTACACCTTCAAATTTCCGAAAATATATTTTTTCTCCTTAATTCCATATAGAGAAATTTGGTCCTAGAAAGTACAACTGATGATATTAAAGTCCCAGGCCAACCCATTCCCTTGGAACATCTACATCTATATTATGATACAATTAACTTATCCTCTATTATAGAAATTGTTACATTGTTTTTCTGCCTTTTCATACTTGCTGTTTCCATGATTTCCATCTTTGCCTTTTCACTTTATAAATAATAGCACTTTATGAATAATAGTGCTCTCATTTACATTAACTCATTTAGTCCCCTGCACAATTCTTTTAGGGCTGGTAATATCATTAGATTGGTATTATTGTTATCCTGCAAAACTGACAGTAGAGCTCAAAGAACTTCTATTGGCTCAAGATCATACAAATAGGAACTCAGTCGAGTTTTGCTGTTGTTAAATTGATTCAAAGCCCTTTGTTCCTTCCATCACTTTAAGTCCATTCTTTTCCAGATGCCCTTCCCCAGGGCATGCAGTTTCCATTAACAAATAATTTATTACATGGCAGTGTAATCTTTAAATTACAAATATGTCTCTTCAATAGCAAAACTGTGAGCTTACTGAGAGTAGAGACCAGATTTTATTTTTTATTTCCAATGAATAGCAAATGACATATTTAGTAAATGTCTGAATTAAGACATCAGTAAATAAATGAATGGGAAAGTATCGTGACTTGTCCTGTCCACCTCATAGAGAACTTAGCACAGACTCCACACAGATGGTGTGCTCTCCATGGTAGATTGTATATGATTGTAAGAAAATCCAAAAATTCCTTTCTCTTAAATTTCCTTACCTATACCCTTCTCCAGTGTCCTCAAAAACACACATTCCACTCATGTCTATGATTTAGTGTAGTGATTACAGCTTAGACAGACTTGGGTTCACATCTTTCTTCTGCTGATTATTAGCTAGCTGACTGGCTGTGAACATAGTAATAATCTCCTAAGCCTCAATGTTCTCATCTGCAAAATGGACATGATAATAGTAAAAAATCGTAAAGTGGTGAGAATTCAATGTCATAATTTATTTGAACTCCTTAGCAAAGAACCTGGAATATTTAAGTCTTTAATCCATCTTGAGTTAATTTTTGTA
>CAUYLG010059083.1:0-10225 GCA_963573385.1 Cacajao melanocephalus
CCCACGGCCCCATGTGCTTACGTATGCTGTTACCACCGTTGTTTTTTTAAGTATCTTATCCGCCTTTCCCGCTCTGCAGTGAGTAACGTTACTCATTTTGCTCAGTATTTGGCCCCTAGGCCTAATGTGTTCAGGATTTCCATTAGGCCTAGGGGCCAAATACTGAGCAAAATGAGTAACGTTACTCACTGCAGAGCGGGAAAGGCGGATAAGATACTTAAAAAAACAACGGTGGTAACAGCATACGTAAGCACATGGGGCCGTGGGAGCATGTTGGGTGTACAATGATGTACCAAAAGCCATCATTGTTGAGAAAATAAATGTATGAAATGGCAAGTGAGGTATTCACTATTTAACTGTGAAAGCATCTGATCTTGTGAAATTCATCAAGACCAAAATTAAGTGTCATGATCTGAAGTTCATGGTCTAACAAGAAAATTCTTGATATTTTTGAGACGCCTCCTTTTCTTCAAATCATCATTGATGCATCCTGACTCTGAAAATTTATCCACACTAATTTTTTGGAAGACATTTACTTCAAGAATTTCAACTAAATATGTCAATGTGGATTCTCACAGGCAGTAAAACCTATTGTAGATTCAGAGTCAGAAAGGAGTGTCTGATACATGCAAGACCCTGAGCCAACTGCTTCATATGTTACTTTTACTCATTCTCACTGCAGCCCTGTGAGAAAAACAATGTAATCACCATGCTGCATATGAGTAAACTACAGCTCAGAGCGATAAAGTTAGCCAGACATTAAAGAGCTAGTATGTGGAAGGGCTAGACTTCAAACTAGATCATTCTGATTCCAAAGTCCATTCATTTTTCATAACTTGATAAATAAGAAAATAAAATTTAAGCAGAAATGTATTAATTCAAGTTTGTAAATTTAAAAAAAATTGAAATTCTAGCAAACATGTATTCCAATTATTTAAAATTAAGGCCCAGACTTAAAGTACAAAATCCTTTGTCTTTGGTGCAGATTATTACTGCTAAATAACCGCACCGCAGATATGAAAGTATTTGACTGTCTAAACAGTCCAATTCTGTAATAGACATCAGTATGATGCATTGGTTTTTTGCTATAAGAACCTGAAAATTATTTTCCCCACATTTGTGTTTGAAAATAATCTCTTTAGGAGGATAGAAAAGGATATGACCTTGCAATATATTTGCAGGTATAACAAATCAAATAGCATTATTTTGACCACCAATATTTACATCAAAATATGAGAAAGAAGCTACTTCCTAGGACATGCTTCCCCTAGAACCATTTCCCTTTCCAAATCGGGAAGTAATAAGAGTTTTTAAAAGGATGGGAGGAAGGGCTTAATGAATTACTAGGCATTCAGTGTTAACCACATGCTAGTGCTTGATTGGATAAAGACGTAGAAAGATGAAAGTTGCAACTACAATAATTACTGGGAAATGTCTATCATCTTTCTATACCCCAGAATTCTCAATTGAAATCTTGTTCAGAGAATTGTCTGTGTTCAACTCCCCCACCCCCGGGAATTCCTCCAGCTATATCTCTACGGAAGGCAATATTCTGCTTATCCACGGAGAGGAGGAAGTTAATCTGCTGAGCTGTTGTCCTGTTCTTTAGAAACACCAAATCACTGACAGTATTGATTTTTGGCTGTTTATACAACTTTAACTCTTCAGAATTTAATATGAAGAAACTAATGTTCTATTTTTTAAGATCTTTTTTGTGGGGGACAAGCTCAGTGCTTTGAGGGTAAACAAGTATTTTGTAAATTGGTCCACTGAATGACAAGGCAACAGATTTGAAGCCAGCTGTCAGCTTTTATTAGTCACACCCATAAATCCAGCCTGGTACTGGGATTGTTCCCAGTGTCAAGAATCATGGACAAGGTACTGAGGGAGGGTGCTATTTTCCCCTTTAGAGCATTCTATTTGGAAGTGTGAGGGATTGACTGTGTCCAGTGAATTAATTTCGTTGTAAATTTTCATAAGGAGAAAATTGAGGACCTGAGTTATTTTTCTTTCTCTCTCTCAAATTGTCCACCTTTCAGTCATACATTTGGACACAAATCCTGACTAACATAAATCTAAAATCGATCACTCTACATCAGTACAATTATTTCTGTTTTGTCCCTCCTCCCTAAAAATAAGTAATGCTACCTTTTTGTTACTAGATCTCACAGGCTTGCAACATTACTAAATAAAGTATAATAATGATAGCTGAGCCTTTGTTTTATCATCAATATGAATTTTAAAAGAGTGTCATCAAGAAAATCATCTTCAAAGATTTTTTTTTTTTTTGCATGCTTAAGTCCTGCTGCTGAGATGAAACCGGAGTGACTGCGGCAGTTCTGATACCCTGGGCTTTTTGGTGTTCTGATTCTTTCCTCACTAGCAGAGGCAGTGAATTTAACACTCAGATTTGCTCTGACAGGCTGACAACTGATATCACAAGACCACAGCTAAGAGTGGTTTATTACTTTTAGTGGGATTTATTTAATTCAGTCTCACAGCCTGAGGGTGGGGTAAAGATTTAACTTGAAATTAAATTCCAGCAGGAGACCTTTTAATATAAGAAAAATGGGCAGAGGGATAAATGACATGCTCAATTGCAATGAATTTTTTTTTAAAAAAAGCTTATATTTAACATGGAAAAAAAATCTCACAAAATCATTTCAGTTATTTGACAGATATAAAGAGAAAAAGTGCAGAGGAACAAGTAAGAATGATAGAACTTAAAAGAGAATGATCTAAAAGAAAGTTTTTGACAAACTACAATTTCTTCAATCCATCGCCCAAAAAAAAAAAAATCTCAGTTTATGAATGCTTTCCATCAATGTCTGGATAAGTTGATAAGAAATCCCAAAGTGTTCATCTGCTGTTTAACTTCAAACTATACAATAATTCTGGATGAAATAGTAGAGTTTAAGCAAAGCTGTGGGTAGAAATTACTTAGGTTTTTAACCTCAACCCAGTAAATGCTTATACCCAAAAATTCAGAACATGAAAGTGGTTTTCATTTGTTTTGTAAAGCTAAGAAAAATGGAGTTTTATCATAACAGGTAACTGAAATAGAGTCTTGCCAGTTAGGTTACTTAGGGGTATTGGATGGTTATAATCATAGTCTTCTAGTGTTTGCTTATGAGAAATAAATATCACAGAGAGAAAAGGAGATAGCTCATGATTGATAGATATTGGAGTATCAGTGATATATTTTGCTTTCTATGGTAATATTTTGGTGGTTTGGACTTTTTTGCAAAGAACAAAAGATAATTTTATAAAAGCCTATTAAAAATGGAGTACTTTCTATTAAAGGCATATCTAATTTTGAGGCTTCTGGAAACTCGATGCCGAAGAAAGAGCAGAATATAATAAGCATAATGGCTATTTGCCTTACTCTACGTTTAAAGACGTTTCAGTTCAATCCAAGCTTCAGAAATGTGAGACCAGATCATATGAGACCAGGGGTCCATCAACCCAATAGCAAGATTGGCCCTAGAATCAATCATAAAGCTCATGACCGTTTTGTTCCCTAGCCATATGCCACATCTTTACTGCATGTCTCCTCCTTCAGGAACCTGAAAGTTCTAATGTCTCTCCAAGAAAGCCTTCTTTGAAACTCCACACCCACTTGCTATGGAGCTTTCTGATTCCCTCTTCCCCATAGAAACATGCTGTGTGCATTGAATCTAAGGGGTTAAAATATTGCCATATGATTAGTAAATGGAATAACTGAATGCAGGACTTTCCATGTCTTCTTGGTTCATGACATCCTTAATTGTCTCAACAATTGCTTCATGTTATCCCTAGGTGAAAAAAATACCTAACAGTCCTATTTATTAAATTCTTATTTCCAAGCACCTTAACAAGCATCTAAGTCTTAAAAACTTAGTGCCTACTGTTTACAATAGCAAAGACCTGGAACCAACCCAAATGCCCATCGATGATAGACTGGACAAGGAAAATGTGGCACATGTACACCATGAAATACTATGCAGCCATAAAAAAACGATGAGTTTGTGTCCTTTGTAGGAATATGGATGAATCTGGAAACCATCATTCTCAGCAAACTGACACAAGAACAGAAAATCAAATACCACATGTTCTCACTCATAGGCGGGTGTTGAACAATGAGAACACCTGGACACAGGGAGGGGAGCATCACACACTGGGGTCTGTTGAGGGGGACTAGAGGAGGGACAGCAGTGGGTAGGGAGGTTGGTGAGGGATAACATGGGGAGAAATGCCAGATATAGGTGATGGGGGGATGGAGGCAGCAAACCACATTGCCATGTATATACCTATGCAACAATCCTGCATGATCTGCACGTGTACTCTAGAATCTAAAGTACAATAAAAAAATATATATTAAAAAGAAAAACTTAGTGCCTATTGGACACTACACAAATTTCTCAAACTGTGAATCAGATTGGACTTCATCACCTTCATTAAAAGAAATGTAGTCATCAACCTTAAAAATGTTATCTATCTTGAGCTCATAGTTTACAAAATGTCCAAGAGATTCTACTGTTTTTCTTAAATTTTTAAAATATATTGCAGTGTCCTTTTGAATCTGCATTGGAGCCCTAGGTGACCTCAGTGCTCAGTTTGGGAATCGTGAGTTTAATGTGTTATGTCTATTAACAACTCTGCATTTTAACAGAAATGCTCATTGTTTATTCCAGTGAACTATTGGTGCTAATTTCTCGCAATTGGTAGACTCAACTAGGAGAGATATTTGGAGACAATGATTCTTTTGGTGCCTCTATTCTCATACCACTCACAAGCTACCTAATTCATGGAGTGATAGAGCCCTAGTTAGAATCTAGCACATTCTTAGGGGTTTATCCAAAGTCCAAAGACTTTGGGGACAATTCTACTCATCCCAACTGACTTTTTAATATTATTATTGATATTTTTCATCCAATCTCACTGTAATTTATCAATGAATCATTTTCTCTAGGAAGAGTCTGATCAGGGACATGTCAAATCTCTCACCCCGTGTAGGAAAGCCCTCCTAAATAGGTAAACCACAAACTATGACCATGACCATTTGAAAGACAAATATTTACGTTTCTCTGGTTCCCAACACCCCTCTTCCGCCTTTTGCCTACCCACCTAGCCTGGACATACAATATTATATATTTGCCTACCCACCTAGCCTGGACATATATATTATATATACAGCCAGCATCTTCCCTTGTTTCTGTGAGACTGTTTTTCTCTTAAATTTGTGCCAGTATGTTTCTTCTACCAGTGTCCTTGTCTAGGATCTTGCCTGTACAAGTTTGAATGTGTTCACCTTGACATAACTTGATATATTATTGCCTTAGTCCAGTGGCTCCTTATCCTTGCATGAGCTTTTGTCTTTTCTTCCTAGGTGAGCTTCTCCCTCAAACTGGGATCTGAAATGCTTATTGTGCCTTAGGGCTCATGGCCACGATCAATAATTTCCACAAGAGGAGAGAGAGAATCATTTCCAAAAGCTCTCTTAGAAGAATGAAAAAGAACTTCCTCAAAAGCCCCTAAGAAACCTCTTCTCACATTTGACTCTTTTGTTTTTGAACTTTTCCACCCAAAACATACTAAATAAATATACTTTAAGAAGGAATAGTATAGATAGAAGGTGTTTTCCTGTTCTCTAATATTACTTTTAAGTGCAGATTGAGTGCCGGTTAATCATTAGCCTCCAAACAAATGGAAAAATTACAGGATAAATTTGTACAGAAAGGAATACGCCCTTTCAAAAGATCTCTCTCTCTGCCTCTTCTTACCTACCACCAACTTCTTGGAAGTTTCATTTTTTTCATGAGTTATTACATTGCATTTTACATATAAATTATATTTATTTACTTCTAAATCATTATAATGTTTATAACGTTATAACATTGTTTCCATTATCCAAGGATGTTTGTTTGTTTGTTTATCTATGGTTTGGAATAGAACTCTTCACAAATTTTCCTATTAAAGTAAATCAAATTTTTTTCATTTACCAGCTTTTTATTTAGTGGCAGATTTTTCAGAGAAGAGTTAAAGCCATTAAGCAAGAGATAGGTGTATACTCAAAGCAATTTACTTCTTAGGTGATTTGATAATTGAGACATCACCATATTTTTTTCTATAGTGAAGTTAAACTGAAGGTCCATCTGCTGATGAGTAGCAGAAGCAGATTTTAGGTTAATTAGCTCCCCTGTGTCCTGTATGTATTTATATCATCAAAAGATCAAAAGGTATGCATTGGAGTGTGTTTGAAACCAGAGCGCCCCTCTACTGAAATCTAGAGTATGCATTTTACAGAGCCCCTTCTCTGCCAAGTAAATAGTCAGCAGTGCTTTTACAAATATATTCACATGGAAATTTTTATGCTGAAAGTTATTGGTAAGGAATTATTAAATGTATTTTCTTAGCTTCCTAATGATGACATGTATAGATATGTTGAATTTCTTCTAAAAATCTTTATGTGGAAACACCCTAGTACATAAACTCCTTGAGTGAAAGCAGTATCTTTTTACAAAAAATATGAATCTTACACCAAAGAGTATAATATGCAAAAAATAATTTTTTGTATTGCAATTTAATTTCTATTATATTTCAAGGCCCCTTTCAAACCAGCTGGCAGAAAATTTTTATCTCATCCCTGTCCCCAGGACTGTGTCAAGGCTCTAGAAGTCTTCTGCAGTACCAAGACACTGGATTCATGTCCTTGAGTCATCTTACCACGTATTACCACTAACATACTCATTATCCCAATCCGGAGGCTCTTTACTGGTAAGTCACACTGTGGAGCACAAAAAAATCTTTCTGCAAAGATGTAATGTCCCTGATCACCTTACCCAAAAAGATATCTACCACCTGCTGGCTGATGCTTGAAAATGTCTCTGGAGAAGGTTCACCATTTAGAATCAACCCCAATATAATGCAAATATCCTTGAGAGAAGAAAACTGTATAGAGGCAGCCATTTTTGCTATGGTATGAATTAGTGCTGGAGTTTTTCTTATGAGCATGCTGACACATGGAAAGACCACAATGTGGGGGTTCTCAAAGGGAAAGGGAAACTACCCCACGGTACTAGGTGCCCATACATTACACTTGTCAGCTCCCTATTTTTTCATGTACAAGTTATAATCTTTACTTAAAGTCTAACAAACTGACAGATGGTGATTGTTTCCATTTCCTATTGTCTTGATATATGTTTTTAAAGAGAAAGTTCTCAAGGAATTTCTAAATTTAATTCATATGGGTACTTGGATGTAATGAATCCTAAACAATATCCAGTCATAAATAAGAAGTAACTTCAGTAGAATATTGTTTATACTTTTTTTCAATGTTTTATCCTCCTATGAAAGGGCCTAATTCTCAAAATACACATACATACACATGCGTGCTCACTCACTCTCTTCCTCTTTCTCTTTATCTCACCATAAACAAAAAAACTTAGACATACCATGTGGAGATAAATGTGAACATGTGCACTTTTATAAAGGAACTGAAGAAATGATAAGTTATGCATTTCAGTTGGTTTCACTAATAGAGTTTTTGACTGAAAATGGAAAGCAAGTTATCTAGGGTACTAGTTACAATTGGAACAGAATAAAATCCATTTCAGATAAGTTGGGGGAAAAGGAGAAAAATATACAAATATAGTTTATCTGTTTTAATCTAATATTTGCATGTATCTACTTTTTTCACTCTTACCAGCTCTACTCATTTTTAATATGCCCTGCAAAGACTAACTGGATTACATGATGCCCTCTGTAGGTTAGTCACTTTCAAAACAGAACTTAGCAGGGGCATTTTGGGAAGAAGATGGGTAACCTTAGAGTTAGTAGCAAGGGAAGCCTGTTTCATTGCAGAGCCTTAAGTATTCCAATTTATTTCAGCTTGTTTTTTTGTTTGTTTGTTTGTTTGGTTGGTTGGTTGGTTGGTTTTTTTGCCTCACTTTGGCAGCCCAGAGATTCTTTGTACTTTCTATGCCACTTGCCCATGGGCTGTAAATTAATGTTAAGCCAATAATCATTTTCTTTATCCCCCTTATAAATTCTCACTTGGATCTTGTCTCACGTTTCTCTGTTTTTTCTAAGATTGGGAAAAACTGTTGGAAATCATGAAGCTAGGTTAGAAAGTAACCCTTAAATTAGCTGCTCTGTGATTTGGATTCTATTGTTACTCTGGGTAATGAGACCCCTTGGCTGAACTAAAGTTATAGGCAATGTTCCCTAGTGAGGGAGGCGTAGGTTGAAAATCAGCTTCAGACTCTACTGGGGTAGGGGGGCACCATATATCATAGTCTTCTTATTGCACGAGGGTGTGTTTACCTCACTGTGCAAGGGTTACAGTTAAAAAAGATTATTACTTCACTAGTCAATTAAAATTCCAATATTCCAGGAACTAAAAGCAATAATAAAGATCAGCAAAATCTACTTGCAACATGATAGCTAGATAAAAACAGGGCTCTCTCTACATAAATGTTGATTAAAAAAGGAGTGCTACTACTTGAGACTCTATCAAAGAAAGGCACGTTCAGATGAAATCCTAGAATGGAGAGCTATGTAAATACCAGTACACAGGTTCCCAAAGTCAGGGATGGAGAAGTAGAGGAGATAATGATGGGTGAGCTTAACTAAGTGGCCTGTGGCATCAGAAGATAGAAGGCTCTTAATTTGAACATTTGCTCTTTCTGCGTCTGCCTGGTGCATTGATGGTCTTCATCAGAACTTCTCCAATCAGCTGACCTTGGATCCCTGAGCCAGCCCTGGTCTCCCCCAGCCCACCAACATGCCATGACGAATACAGTGAATTAACTTCTCTCCCAGTTTCCTTCCCAAAGTGTAACAACAGCTAAGTACTTGCCACTTTAACCTGAGCATTCCACTATAAAAAAACAAGTGTTACGTTGAAATTCACACTAAGAGAGGTAGCATTTGAATGCTGGGAGAAAGTTTAGGTATAATCTTTTCCCTCAATGCAACTGCTACTCAAAACTTTCTTAGCCACCATGTTTTACCAGTCACTTGGAAGGAAACTTTATAGTTCTTATTCTGCTATTTCACCTTCCATATCAGTTATCAATTCTCAAGTATTTATGAATCTGACTTCTCAATATTCCTTACTTTTGTTGTCACCTTGCCATTCCCACTGAATTCACTCTGGTTTAATTAATTAATTCATTTCTTAGATACATGCCTAACCTGAAGAAAGAGCACCGGCTTTGAAATTAGGTAAATTTGGGGTTAAATCTCATTTTTTTCCCATTTGCCAGATGTATGATATTGGGTAAGTTTTGAACTTAAAATGCTGCATTCATTTTATTATTTTCTTAAATATATTTTATGATTCCCAAATACCTTGAAATAGTATCCAAATTGAAGGGAGGGATCCAAGATGGCCGATAAGGAGCAGCTCAGGATTGCAGCGCCCAGTGAAAGTGCGGAGGGTGAGTGGATGCCGCATTTCCTGATGGATTTTTATCACCCACAGACCACGAGATTCCCAGGCAGAGGAGCCCCATGGATCGCCAGCACGGCTGGTTTGGCCGGTGTGGCTGTTTTGCTGGTGCCCTGGTGCAGCAGTTCTCCATACAAAATACATGGGTCTGGGTGCTGTTTTAGCTGGCAATTGGAGCTCCAGGAAGGCAGAGTCGCCCATTCATTTGATTAAAAAGGGGACTGAAACAGGGAGCCAGGCCAGGCCAGGAGATTCCCAGGCAAAAAAGTGCCACGAATCTCAGCACCGCTTTTTCAGCTGGCACAGTGAGTCATCGCACGGGAAATCACACAGATCCCGGCATGTTTTCAACAGGTGACTGGAACACCTGGGAGACAGTCGACCGTTCAACTAAAAAAAAAAGTCTCTGAGGCAGGGAGCCAGGTGATCAGGCTCAGCTGGTCCCACCCCCACAAAAAAACAGCAATCAGAAACACTCTGGATTGAGAGTTTCACAGCAAGCACAGCTGAACCCGGGATGGTCCAGCTCTGTGGGAGAGGGGCGTCCGCCATTACTGAGGCAGTCCACCACTATGGAGGTAGTTTGCCATTGCCAAGGCAGCCCGCCATTACAGAGAGAGACCACCATTATAGAGGTGGGCTGCCATTAGTGAGGCAGTTCTAACTATACCCATATAAACAGGACTGCAGGGAAGTTCACACAGCAGCTAGGCAGAGCCCATAGCTGCTCAGCAAAGCCTCTGCAGGCAGACAGTGACTAGGCTGCCTCCTGGCTGGGCAGGGCAGCCCTGA